>CM033998.1:54212702-54233936 GCA_019603395.1 Cyrtorhinus lividipennis | reverse complement strand
TTTAAATGAATCAATTTTTATTGAATAGGTGTCCATGGCATTGGGTGGCTATAGTGATACAGTGGTTAGTGGCGGGCATCAACCCATTCCAATCGAATACAGGGTCCAAAAATTTAGTGGAAAATGATACCCCACACGCCTAGGTACCAGAAATCACAAAAACACATATTCAAAATGGGTAGGTAGGCACCCATTTTGGCCCATAACCTCATCCAGAGGGTGCCAATCGTTCCAGGACCCATTATATCGGATTCAGCGTCCAAAATTTAGTGGAAAGTGATACCCCACACACCTAGATTGCCAAAAAAATCCATTTCTTGACATACACATTTTGGCCGCTACCCCGCCCAAATTTGGTCCGAACGGGCTGAACAATTTTTAGGACAGTCCTAGGCCGGGAACAGACCCCTGACCCAAATTTCAGATTTTTAGAAAATTTTCTACTACCAAAGTCGGCTTGGACGGCGGTCGGCTTGGGCTCATTTTGATCTAGGCACCTTGAAACGCCCAGGAAAAAATTTTGGGCCGAATCGGAGAGATTGAGTGTTTGCATGAAAAAGTAGGTTTATTATTCAAGGAATAACCAACCAAAATGGATTAGTTGAAATTTTCGGAATCTTAGGCGTATGGGGTATCATTTTCTTCAATTATATGAAGTATCTGTCTTACCGAACATGTTTGGGAGGGATTCAAACGTGTTTTTGACGCATTATTTTTACTAAATTTTGAAGTACATTAATGAGATAGGTTTTATTCTCATTTCCACACAACGAAACAATCGAAAGTTCTCACATCTTGAAATTTTGGGGGGATTGTGAAATGGCCCTACAAGGGACAATCAATCGGATCCTGTTCCAGTCTCCAAGTTCAGTTCCCATACTTCAAGTCTAGTCATTGAATTTTCTACCTCTTTAACCATATGATAACCAAAAACTTACTGTGGAAAAAAAAAACCATTAAAACGCGAATATTTCTATCAACACCCAAAAATATTTTGGATTTGGGGAAACATGCTCCATCCCGGACGAGCAATGAGATTCCTATATGAATATTGTCTTTTTGGTTTAGCATAAGTCGTTCCTAGTTCCTTAAAAATGATTGATTGTATATGAAAAATATAAATGACAATACAAAACAAATTAAATCATGACTATTTAGGGTTTGAACATCACTGATGAATCACATTCACATTCAAACATTAATTGAAATGACTGAATGACTGCGTGGACTCTACGTTCGAATAGCTACCTAGTTTATATCTATTTGATGCCCAATACATTTTTTCTAGCATGTTTCTTATATTATCAACCATTTGTATGGTCCTTCAAAACTTTATACGACTAGAAAGGATGTTAAAGTATCTGATAAACGCGAATTCTTACACACGGGTTGGTTATTCCTCGGACCAGGCGCATGGAGCCTCATTTCTTCAACATGGGGAAAATGGGGGAAACAGTGGGTCTGGCGGGTCCCGGACCCATTCCAATCGATTCAGGGTCCAAAATTTAGTGGAAAATGATACCCAACACGCCTAGGTACCAGAAATATTAAAAACACATTGAAAATGGGTAGATTGGTACCCATTTTGACCCATAACCTATTCCAGTGGGTGTCAATCGTTCTGGGACCCTTTTCACTGGATTCAGCGTCCAGAATTTAGTTGAAAATGATACCCCACACGCCTATTGCCAATAATCTCAAAAATCCATTTTTCGAAATACTCAGCAGGGTATACACAGGTAAGGGTCAACTACCTGACCAAAATTTCAGATTTTTAGAAAATTTTCTACTACCAAAGCCGGATGGCGGAGGAACATTAGCTTATTTTGATCGGCCGAATCGGAGAATTGTGAATAATTCAAAGAATAACCAGCCAAAATGTGGAAATACGTTAAAAATAAAATTATTATAAAATTGTAAATAGGAACGGTTATTCCCGATTTCCTGGAATATGGCGGAAACCTTGAGTTTACAGATTTGGGAGCTATCACAGTTTCCATGATTTCCTAGGACCCACACGGCATGATCTCCTTACTTGAGGAAAACCTTACATTCTTACAGATTTCCTAGGGTTGCCTGGTAGGCAGAACTGAGATTAAATACAGTCTATTGTATGAAGCCTGTACAAAAATTTAAAAAAAAAATCATTAACGTATCATTTTCATCTAATTACCATTAATTTTAGATCCTCGGGCGGCTCGTGAAAGACTTGCGCGTCTGAGTTGCGCGTGATGCGAGTAGCGTTATCGCTTCAAGTGCAGGGGATTTGCATTTTAACGGGCTAATGCATGTGCTCCCTTCGCTTCCTGGTGACGTTGGTGGCCTGCACATGATCTCGTGTGTTTTCCACAGGATTGTGACCTTCAACGCCGTGAAGTCGTTTTCGTGACCGACGTTTCTAACCTGCAAGGGAACCCTCTTTCTCCAAGGGTCTTTGACTATAGCCAAACGTCCCCTTTCGAAGAGGACAGTCTTTTATTCGACCTTGCGGTCCTTGTCCCAAGTTGTTCCTTCTTCTGGAGAAATATGTCAAAATGCTCATGTTGTCCGGACCTTAACTCATCAAATACTAACATTAGTTCAACAGAAATAACGCTGCAAATTCCTTCACAGGGGTTGGTTATTCCTCGGATCAGGGCATGGAGGCTCGTTCCAATGGATTCAGCGGCTAAACATTAGTGGAAAACGATGCCCCACACGCCTAAATCGCCGAAAATATCGAACATGGGGAAAACGGTGGGTGTGGCGGGTACCGGACCCATTCCAGTCGATTCAGGGTCCAAAATTTAGTGGAAAATGATACCCCACACGCCTAGGTGCCAGAAATCTTGAAAACGCGCGTTCGAAATGGGTAGATAGGTACCCATTTTGACCCATAACTTCATCCAGAGGGCGCCAATCGTTGTGGTGCCCATTCCATTGGATTCAGCGTCCAAAATTTAGTGGAAAATGATACCCCACACGCCTAGGTACCAGAAATCTCAAAAACCCACTCTTGTAATGGGTAGATGGATAACCTATTTGGATCAATAACCTCCTCCAGTGGGTGCCAAAACCCTATCATTTTTGATCTAGATACCTTGAAACACCCAGAAGAAAGGTTTTGGTAGCAATTTTACATGAAAACATAGGTTGATTATTCCAGCAATAACGTTTTGATATGACATTATAAATTAGTATTGCTTGTTGTTTATGTGAGAGTAATATTTCTTCTATATTTTCCTGAGGTTTTTCTTCTATCAAGACAGGTAGATCATTATCTCAACGAAGTAAGGATATGACAGGTTCAGTAGTTGATCCTCCTCCCGCTAGGTAGGTAGTTGGTGCGAGGAGCAGTTGAGCTGCCCCGAGTGGTCAAATATTTAACAGTTCGTTTTATCAATGTATTTTTCTCAATCTTTTATTGTATTCTCTTTTTCTGGGAATAATGCAAGACTTTTGATGTTAGTAGGAAATCTGAATAGGCGTAAGTGGATCAACACAGAGATATTCACTGTGATTTAATCATTCGTGTTTGCCAACCAATCAGTGGTTCTTTTTCCCCCGTCAACACCTTTTGATTTATTATGGAAAGAACTGTATGAGCCCTTAACCAGGGCTTTAGGAAGAGAACTATTGAAAATAAAAACCGCCAAATGGAAAAATACAAGATAATATAATACTTTCTGATTAAACAGGATACTGCAATAACTTCCTAGAAAAATGAATTAGGTATTTTCTCCCCAAAACGGAGTGTATCCATTCTTCAGTTTTTTATTTGCATTTTTAAATTGTTTTCCCAGAGTTTTACGGCTATTTACAGCAATTCCAAACCAAAATAGATTGTATCTCTGTATAAATGGAAGCAAACAACAAATTTATGGGCGTATTATCTCCCTCGTAGTTATATTTCGATTGTTTTACACCTAAACGGAATGTATCCTTCCTTCTTAGTAATCCTGATGAATCCTTTTCATCGCTAAAGGGCATGTAAAGATTCCCTCTTGAAATTTAAATATCATTCTACAATAGGCCGCTTGAGAGAAGCACTGACTGAGGAAATTACCAATGGAGCTACCCAAACCTGTCGGTAGATGGCGCTCTCACCTTTCTTGGGTATCATTTTACAGTATCGGAAAATCTTGTGCAAACCTTTGACCAGTTAGTTAGTTGGTCAAAGTCACAAACCCAATTTTGGTGGGTTGTCATTGTCTTCTTTGCAACAGCAGTGTTGCCAAAAGCAGGATAGGCGGAATGTCTGAAGGACACTTATGGGCATCCACTTTGTGGTTGGTTTTATTAATGTATTTTTAATTTAATTTTAATCATTTTATTCTCTTCTTCAACAAACGCAGTGATACATTTTGAGGATGTTAACATTCCTGGACAGAGTGAGACTGTGGGAAATATGAATAAGCGATATTCACTGTGATTTTACCATTGATTGTTGTGTTTGTCGCTGCCAGCCAATCAGTAGTTGTTTTGTTTGGTTGTTCCTTGAATAATCAACCTTGTTTTCATTCAAGTCAATCCGAATCTGCCCAAAAAAAAATTTTCTGGGCGTTTCAAGACGTCTGAATCAAATTTCGACTTTGCTAGAAGAAATCGTTCTGAGAATCTGATATTTGTGTAATTCAAAAAATGGATTTTCGAGATTTTTGGCGATCTGGGCGTTTGGGGTATCATTATCCACTAAATTGTGGATGCTGGGTCCAATGAGACGGGTCCTAGAAGATTGACACCCATCAGAAGAGGTTATGGGACCTAATGGGTATCTATCTACCCATTTTGGATGCGTGTTTTCGATATTTTCCGTATCTAGGCGTGTGGGGTATCATTTTCCACTAAATTTTGGATGCTGAATCCAATGAGACAGATCCCGGGACAATTGGTCCCCACCTGAAGAGGTTATAGTCGCTTAATAGATTGAAATGGTCCAACCAGGAATAACCAACCCCTGTAAAAGAATTTGCAGCTTTTTTGCTCAAGGAATTATCGATTATGCTAACCGCAATGGAAGAGATTAGACTGCAGAACCGAGATTTAATTTTAGCAAATCCAAAGGCATAAAAATACTATTGTTCAAGCGTGATACTTTTTCGTAATTTTCCAGAATAGCAGGGCGGATAACTCACAAATGTGTATAGCTTTGATTGATTGTAGATTATAGATTGATGCATTTGGATATGTACGCACCTGTTAGGTATTTGGAGGTATCATATCTGTTAATTTTATTTATATTTACTTACGCCAACATCAATGACGAGCGTCTTATACATATAAACTGAATTCTTGTTGTAGGCGGTATCTCTGCCTATGCCGACGTCAGAGACGATTCCCTACGTCGCAGAAGTGATGGGAGCGACGAGCTACGAAGAAGTCGTCGAAGACGACGATCCAAAAGAAACAACAGGCAACAAACGCGTCCAAAGAAAATTGAACGTCCAAGGCGAAGGCGATAAAGATTTGGACCCTGAGCACCGCGAGTACCAGGAATACCAAGGCAACAGAACCAGTACTAAAACACATCACCTCTCACATTTACCTAATAATTCATTTGACATGTCATTTAATTTATAAGTCACTGACAGCAACGTGGAATGTTTGGTTGAAAGAGCATGCCGGTAGAGAAGGTCGTGGAATGTTCCTATAAAACCCACCAGAAAAACAAGAAGACAATTTGTTGGCTAAAACACAGGGAAATTATC
This sequence comes from Cyrtorhinus lividipennis, assembly GCA_019603395.1. NCBI lineage: Eukaryota > Metazoa > Arthropoda > Insecta > Hemiptera > Miridae > Cyrtorhinus > Cyrtorhinus lividipennis. The sequence continues at coordinate 54,228,249 of CM033998.1, read as the reverse complement.
ACTTTTATTCATTAAAAAGAATCGTTTAATTTATTGCGTTTCCCTGTTTCCAATAGAATAGTGGAAATATTGAATTTCATTCATTTTAATCCAAGATTATGTCACAACTACAAAAACACTGCAAATTCTTCTACAATGGTCTATAAATTATTTATCGTTTTATAATTAATTGAAGCAAGATTATGAGGCAAATAGTGAGTGGGAGGTGATCAGGAATCATTTTGATCGATTTAGGGTCCAAAATGTAGTGAAAAATGATACCCCACACGCCCAGGTACCAGAAATCTCAAAAACAAATATTCAAAATGGGTAATAGATACCCATTTTTACCCGTAACCTCTTCCAGTGGGTGCCAATCGTTCTGACACCCATTTCCTTGGATTTAGCGTCCAAAATTTAGTGGAAAATGATACCCCATGCGCCTAGATTGCCAAAAATCTCGAAAATCCATTTTTTGGAAAAAATGAGAAACCTCAAATTTGATGTGTACAACCTCAAAACTAATGTGTAACATCTCCTTTTATTCTGAAAACCTTCAATTCGAAACGGTAAATCTCTAATTTGATATAGAAAAACCTATTGATATGGAAAATTGAAATGAAAACCACCAACTTGAAATGGAAAACATCAAGATTGATCAGTTAAACCGTAAACTGAAGTTTAAAATCTCCAATTTTAAATGGAAAACCTCCAAGCTGATGTGCAAAACCTTCAATTTGATATGGAAAACCCCGAATTCGAAGAAAAACCTCCAAATTGAAATAAAAATAACCACCAATTTGAAATGGAAAACCTTGGAATTGACTTAAACCTCCAAATTGATGTGTAAAACATCCTGTTTGATATAGGAAAACCCCAATTGATGTGTAAAATCTTCAATTTGAAATATAAAACCTCAAATTCGAAGAAAAAAACCCTCAAATTGAAATAAAAAACCACCAATTCGAAATGAAAAACTTCAAATTGGATGTGTAAAACCTCAAATTCGAAGGAAAAACCTCCAAATTGGTGGAACCTTCAATTTGATGAGTAAGAACCTCCAATTGTTTGCGTAAAACCTACGATTTGAAGTGAAAATGTGTTCGAGGATTCAACATCAATGACAAAAGACCACATTATTTTCAATAGGAATACATTTAAAAATTCATTTGTAATTAAAAACTAATATGAAAAGGAGCAAGATTCCTCATTAGGCTCCTACTTGGTAATATTAAATGGCAAAATGTATCAGAATGGAGGGAAAAAATATATCGCAGGAAGCCTTCATACTTGGATGCCCTCGACATGAGATGCGCTTAAACATTTCCTCTTGTTCATTCAACTATCATAAATCACTGATGACGAATTTCCCTCAAGTGTCTTCTTCTTGCCATTCTCCGGCGTTATGATTAACGGTGATGAATCAACTATACGGGCATTAGCTACCCACTTTCAACCTCTGAGGCTCTGAAACCCTCACTTGATCGTGCTTCCGGTTCAGGAATGTTCATTGTTCAGGAATGTAAATAACTCTGTAAATAGTTTTTTGTGGTGTGCAGATTCGAGGTATAGAAGGCCGTTGAGGAAATCAAAATCTTCGTCAATTTGGAATGGTTAGGGAACATAAATCTGCAAATTCTTACACACGGGTTGGTTATTCCTCGGACCAGGCGCATGTAGATTCATTTCTTCAACATGGGGAAAACAGTGGGTGTGGCGGATCCCAGACCCATTACAATCGATTCAGGGTCCAAAATTTAGTGGAAAATGATACCCCACACGCTCAGATCGCCCAAAATCTCGAAAATCTTTTCAAAAAACACATTTTGACCCCTACCCCACCCAAATTTGGTTCGATCAGGCTGAAAAGTTTGGAGAACCGTCCTAGGCCGGGAACAGACCCCCTTATTCGTCTGGGACCCATCTCATTGCATTCAGTGGCCAAATTTTAGTCAAAAACGATACCCCATAAGCCTTATAAAAAAAAAAAATGCATATGACGGATAATCTTGTTTTTAAACCTACCTGACTTTATTGTATTCATTTAGGCCCAATACTATATATTCCTGATGCGTTGCAATCAATTTGGGGCCCCCTACTAAACTATGAATAGAATCAACGTACAAACATCTATTTTTTAAATATACATTAAAAAAAAAATGTTTCTTGGACAGGTTGGTGGGCAGACGTGTTGGATTTTGAATCATTGCCCCTGTGAAAAATGAACGAGGCGGAATTTTCGTATCGATAAGCATCCATAAATGCATTATTTAATTAAAAATCAGCTGTGCAAAAATCTAATAAACTACCTTCTATCTCATTCTCATATCTAACAGTCTCCTACGTGGCCAACCAAATTAAACCACCAGCATACTTACATTGATTCTTCGAAGTTAGAAGGCAATAAAATTAGCAATGAGCCGCAGTATGCAGTTGCCAAAAAATGCCCATCCAGGACACAAAGAAGTAAAGTCGATAAGAGTTGATTTCAAGCAGTGGTACAGTAATAAGCAGTAATACAATCAGTACAATATAATAATCAACCTGTGTAATCATGCCAGGGTTCAACCTCTCCGTATCTTGACCGCATAACCATCATGACATCAACATCAAACCTGGGAGTGCCAAAAGTCGGATGTATCAGAGAAAGATTTATTTCATAAGCCACTTATGGGACAAATTCACATTTTGAATAAATAAACACAGTCTGGATGAGTCTCATAGGAAGGTCCATAAATTGAATGAGTCCTTGCTTTTCAAGAAACCATTCTACGCAGATTCTGATGACAAGCATTCATCATATGGTTTGCTGCCTGTGTGAGTAACCATGTGGTTTTTCAGGTGCCCTGCCCGCGCAGCTCTGTAGTCACACTGACCACAAGCATATGGTTTGCTGCCTGTGTGAGTACTCATGTGTTTTTTCAGGTCCCCTCCCCGCGCAGCTCTGTAGCCACACTGATCACAAGCATATGGTTTGCTGCCTGTGTGAGTAGCCATGTGGCTTTTCAGGTTCCCTGCTGACGCAGCTCTGTAGTCACAATGACTGCATGCATATGGTTTGTTGCCTGTGTGAGTAACCATGTGACTTTTCAGGTGATCTGCCCGCGCAGCTCTGTAGTCACACTGACCACAAGCATAGGGTTTGTTACCTGTGTGAGTAGCCATGTGGTTTTTCAGGTGCCCTGCCTGCGCAGCTCTGTAGTCACAATGACTGCATGCATATGGTTTGTTGCCTGTGTGAGTAACCATGTGACTTTTCAGGTGATCTGCCCGCGCAGCTCTGTAGTCACACTGACCACAAGCATAAGGTTTGTTACCTGTGTGAGTAGCCATGTGGTTTTTCAGGTGCCCTGCCCGCGCACCTCTGTAGTCACACTGATCGCATGCATATGGTTTGCTGCCTGAGTGAGTCCTCATGTGTTCTTTCAGGTCCCCTCCCCGCGCAGCTCTGTAGTCACACTGACCACAAGCATAGGGTTTGTTACCTGTGTGAGTAGCCATGTGGTTTTTCAGGTGCCCTGCCTGCGCAGCTCTGTAGTCACACTGACCACAAGCATATGGTTTGCTGCCTGTGTGAGTACTCATGTGTTCTTTCAGGTCCCCTCTTCGCGCAGCTCTGTAGTCACACTGATCACAAATATATGGTTTGTTGCCTGTGTGAGTAGCCATGTGGTTTTTCAGGTGCCCTGCCCGCGCAGCTCTGTAGTCACACTGACCACAAGCATATGGTTTGCTCCCTGTGTGAGTACTCATGTGTTCTTTCAGGTGCCCTGCCCGCGCAGCTCTGTAGTCACACTGATCACAAATATATGGTTTGTTGCCTGTGTGAGTAGGCATGTGGTTTTTCAGGTGCCCTGCCCACGCAGCTCTGTAGTCACACAGATTGCAAGCATATGGTCTTGCGTTGGAGGAAATTTTCCGGTCGGTCCTGCTTTTCCTTCCCTTCATGAAACCAGAGATGTCCATCTTAATGTTGGTTTTGGTTTTCAGAACTCCAGTCTAAACATGAACAAGATAGGTCTTATGTACTAAACAGCTTAACAGTGAACATGCTACGAATTAGTTTGTTCTGAACTAGTGAAACATTACCTCAAGAATGTAGGCACTTTGGAGAGACCAATGAAGATAGTCACCGAGGAGTTGTCACCAGAAACGTTCAGGGTTAACTGAGTGGCCTGGCCTTTCACTGGTGTGATCTGCATCATAACGGTTCTCCCACAACCGTTATGAGAGCTTTACCTGGATGAAGGGTGGGGGTCAGGTCAGATTTACCTGAGGCCACTTCCCTGTCACCCCATGTCTTTGGAATGTGTTTAATATCATGGAAGAAGTGAAAGGCTGGGTACACTCATGTTGAGGATTCTGGAGAGGATTCCAAAGAGGGATTCCTCTGAGAAAAACCTCTGAGGCGGCTGGAGCCAGATGGAGCATCTACACATATATGGGAAAACCAGGAGGCTTCGGCCAGAGGTTTCGACACGCGAGAGGCCTTTCGAGGAAAACTATGAAAAAATTAACGAGGAACGACCACTGTGACGATACTCGAGTGATACCTACAACCGATCACCTCATCCAGACATGAAGGAAGGGGTTCAATTCCGGGAACTGGAACCCCGGCCTCAGGTGGCCTTTCCAAAAATTGGAAAATTGGAAAGGCCTGGCGGCCTGTTCGGTCCGCCTCAACTGAGGGCCTCGACCCGTCCACATGGTAAATCGGTTGAGATGGGTTTTGGACCGATCGGCGCACTCCAAAAATGGGTACTTATACAGTTTGCCGCGTTTTGGTTGGTCATTCCTTGAATAATCTCTGAAGGAGTAGTTGGTCCTTGAACATTTTCAGCCCGACCGGACTGAATTGGGGGGAGGGAGAGGTAGGGGTCACTATGTGTTTTCGAATAATGGATTTTCGAGATTTTTGGCAATTAGGCGTGTGGGGTATCATTTGCCGCTGAATTTTGGACTGAATCCAGTTAGACGGGTCCCGAGACGATTTTCACCCACCTGAAGAGATTATGGGTCTAAATGGGTGTCTATCTACCCGTTTCGAACGTGTGTTTCAGAGATTTCTGGTACCTTGGCGGGTGGAGTATTTTTTACACTGAATCGTTTGGAGTGAGTCCCCAAGCTTCTGGCCTATGAATCAATGACTATCAATTGACGATCTGGAATTCTCATCATTTTTCAACCAATAATGAGACCGATCTCAGTAGTTGAAAAGTTGGAAAGATAACTGAATCTTCCTTCCATGATGGAATCCCCCCCCCCTCCCCTTGCTATTGTAACGATTTATGTTCTTAGTAAATAATTTATTAACAATTGTTCACGTGAGTACATACACTGTTCACATTCGCGCACTTACACAATGACAGAATCACAATACACGATTGTAACGCGGTTGTCGCACTATTTATAACGCGGCACGGCACGATTTATAACTTGAAGCGTCTATAACCGGACTCCGAATTGAACTGAACTCGGCGGTGCTCGTGGGTCTGTTTTTATACCTGATGCCCGGTCGAGAACGTTCGGGGACGAACGGGGAGGTTCTCGAATGTTGGAGAACGGTCCCTTAGCCTTCCACAGGTCGTTGACCTTGCGATGCCGGCAGCCCATTTGGCCGGCGCCGGTGCGAGCTCGCAACACTGCCCCCTCCTTAGAATTGTTCTGTCCCAGAACAATCTTGGGCATCTGTTCATCACAGGGCTCATGTCAATAGCGGCATTTATCACCATTCTTGCAGCTGCCTTGGCGGTAGAAATAGCAGTCCACAGTCTTCACATCAGTTCTTCCATGAGGATTCCAGGTACACACCCGCACCTCAATCTGGGTCCCTTGAAAAATGAACTCCAACATGTTACGGACTATCCTCCAATCCAATTGGTCCAAGCCACAACCAATCTTGGGTATTGCCAACTTCTTCATTCCCTGCTTAATGAGCAGCCTCTTCAGGGCAAGTAGCGCATCCCAAAGAGTCCTGTAGGTTGGCTTCTGGTGGGAAGACTGTTTTGTCACTAGATAGACTATTAGCTGGTTGGCTATCCTCAGTGACAACGTTTTTCCAATGCGTGGATTTTGCCGCTGCAACTGGTCGACATTACCATATTTCCTCTTGAATATTTCGGCAATTCCTCTCGACATTTTGAGGTCGGCAGCTACACAGTGTGCTAGCGCATAATCTTTTCCAACGTCAAAAAGGTTCTCGCGCACTTCGTTGGTGACTCCAAATCTCGCTTTGCTAGTCCCTCCATAGTTCTTCATGAACATGTTGAACTCCAGGGTTGCCGGGTCTTCTATACATGATGGTGTAGTCACTGTCCTCGATAGGTCTTCCTGCGTCGAACTGCCCACGAATGCTGCCAGCCGATTATGATGTACCACTCGCGGTTTCCCTCTTGGAGTTCTTCGAATCCTGTAGATGACATCGTTGATTCTTTTCATGATTTCGTAGGGTCCTTCCCAATCCTTCTGGAGTTTCGGTGATAGTCCTCGCTTCCAACGCGGATTGTAGAACCAGACAAGATCGCCTGCTTGGAAACCCACCTCAGTTGCCTTTATGTCGTATCGAGTCTTCATCCGGTCACTGGCTATTCGGTCCATTGGGCTTCCCACATTGTACTGCAGCATCTTTGCCCTCGGTTTCACAGTTGGTCCCTGCCCGGCATTGCATAGCAAACACTTCTTACACCAATCTTTGACAGATTGTTTGCTATCTACCCAGTAAAAACGCTCTCTAACCTTCTGTAGCGTTTTTGTGATGCCAAAATGTCCTCCTGATGTTAGATCATGGAGATGCTCCAAAACCAAGGGAACCAACTTTTGTGGAACAATGATCTGCGTCCTTGTCTCAGTACCATCATTGCTCTCCAGGCGACCTTTCAGGATTCCTCCTTCCAGAATGATGGAGTTCCACTGCGCCCAATAGGTTTTTATAGTTGGACTACGATGCCTAATTTCTGGCCAACTGGGTCTCCTGTTGGTTCTCTTCCAATCCAGAAGATCCTTTAGCTCCTGGTCTTCTGCTTGCCGCTCCTGCAAGTGCTCTGGCTGCCACTCACCCAGGATAATTCTGGTCCTCCGTAGGTGTTCTTCCTGCTGGTCCGGTCTTGAGCTGTGGCCGCAGTTGTCCAGAATAGGTCTCCTCTTCTTGCCCGTCTTGTAACTGTGAGAGGACTCCCCCAATTGCCAGCATCTGAGTTGTCGTTTGAGGTCCTCCCAATCGGGCTCTTGCTTCAAACGCCTTAGTACCCTCTCAACGATGTCCTCTTCTTCTTCCACTACCTGTCTCAGACGTGCTCCGCTCCGGTGAGAGGCTTGCTTCGCAGCCTCAAATTCCAAAGCATGCGCCAGGGCATCGCACAAGATCTTTGGGCGTGCGAGTCTCAATGCTTGCTGAGTTTCACTGTCCCTGATTCCATCTACGAAAGTCTGGACAGCGAGCTGCTCCAAAAAGTCATCAGGCGCTGTAGGGTAAGCCAGTCTCACCAGTCTTGCAATGTCTGCTTCAAATTCCTGTAGAGTCTCAGTGGTCTTCTGGTTCCTGTTCTTTATCTGTGCATGGTAGACTTGTTGAAGATGAGCATCTCCGTATCTCATATCCAGCCTGGCAGTCAACAATTCGTAATTGTTCTGATGGCTAGCCGGTATTGTCTGGAGAATGTTCAAGGCTTCTCCACGCAATGCAACTATTAGAGCTGTTGCTTTGTCATGTTCGAGCCATCCATTTGCAACAGCTGCAGCTTCAAATTGTCTCTTGTATGTTGACCATGGTACTTTTCCGTCAAATGTAGGTGGTTTAATCTTATTTCCTCTGGTTCCTGTAAACTGCTCTTCGCTGCCACTGTTGAAGCTGGCTTCTGCTGGTATATCTATGTGCCTCAACTTTCTTTGAATGGTTCTCTCTAGTGCCAGAACCTCATTTTTGACTCCATCTCGAATTTTCTTTTCAATTTCGTCTCTAACCTGAGAGATCTTATCATCAAATGCAGAGACCCTATCATCAACTGTAGAGATCTTATCATCAACTGCAGAGATCTTATTGTCAACTGTGTTGATCTTATCGTCAACTGTGTTGGACAATGAATTCAAATTGTCCTCCAGTTTGACTACATCAGTTTTTATGTGGGCAACATCACTCACTATTTTATCCATATGACTCACCAAATTCTCTTCCAGTTTTCTGGTGTTCTCTTCGATTCTTTTAGAATTCTCTTCCATTTTTCTTGAGTTTTCTTCGAACAGTTGTCTAGAATTCTCTTCCATTCTTTCAATTTTTCTGGTGAGATCATCCACAAAGTCAAAGTTGTCTGGGTCATTACCTTCTTCAACCAAGTTCTCCTTAAGTCGTAGGCGTAGATCTGCTTTTGTTCCATCGGTAGGTAAGCCGCGCTCTTCCAGCTCTTCCTTCAGCTGTTTAACTTTCAAATCGGTCAACTTCATTTTGTTCGTTTTTAAGAGTTCAAACGCGCAGTAACACACTAAAGTCACTATAACACTTTATAACTACTGTAAAACACTGTAACACTTTAACACTAACTATTGTCCAACACTATAACACAAATTTGTAATCCCACTTCTGACACCAATTGTAACGATTTATGTTCTTAGTAAATAATTTATTAACAATTGTTCACGTGAGTACATACACTGTTCACATTCGCGCACTTACACAATGACAGAATCACAATACACGATTGTAACGCGGTTGTCGCACTATTTATAACGCGGCACGGCACAATTTATAACTTGAAGCGTCTATAACCGGACTCCGAATTGAACTGAACTCGGCGGTGCTCGTGGGTCTGTTTTTATACCTGATGCCCGGTCGAGAACGTTCGGGGACGAACGGGGAGGTTCTCGAATGTTGGAGAACGGTCCCTTAGCCTTCCACAGGTCGTTGACCTTGCGATGCCGGCAGCCCATTTGGCCGGCGCCGGTGCGAGCTCGCAACACTATTATCCCTTGTTAGGTTGACCTTTCGCATGAAAACATAGGTTGATTATTCAAGGAATAACCAACCAAAAGGTCAATGTCCGTCCGCTGTCCGCACAGGACGGTTTTTTTGGTAGTAGAAAATTTTCTAAAAATCTGAAATTTGGGTCAGGGGTCTGTTCCCGGTCAAGGACGGTACCCCAAACTTTTCAGCCCGATCGGACCAAATTTGGGCAGGGTAGGGGTCAAAATGTGTTTTTTGAAAAATGGATTTTCGAGATTTTGGGCGATCCAGGCGAGTGGGGTGTCATTTTCCACTAAATCATGGACACTGAATCGATTGGAATGGGTCCGGGACCCGCCGCACCCACTGTTTTCCCCATTTCCCCTATGTTTTTAAATTGGTTTCCATGGGCCTGGTCTGACGAATAACCAACCCCTGTGTAAGAATTTGCAGCGTTTTTTATTTCAATTTGGAGGTTTTCCATATCATATTGGTGGTTTTACACATTAATTTGGAGGTTTTGCACATCATATTTGAGGTTTTCCATTCCGAAGCCTGACTTGCCTATTGTGAATGATGATGAGTAATGAATACTTCAAGGCACCTGGCAGCTAATTCAGTTGTCAATTCAGTAGTTAGCTTATTTTGGTTGGTCTTCTGTACCCAAGGGCTGTTATTTGTCGATATTTGTTTAGGTTTGATTGATGTTTGTTTGTCGTAACTGCCGTCATATTTGAAGGGCATTGAAAAATCAGTCAAAATCAGCAGAGAGCTGTTGCAGCTGTTCAGGAAGTATAAGACTGACGGTTTTATGACGAGGCAAGACGGATAGACAACCACCGATTTGCTCATGTGACAAATTCCTATGATAGTACATGCACATACACCTCATTTCCCCCATTTCCCTACAAAACTGAGAAAAATATGGTTCATCTTCAGTACTGAGACGACTAACTTGACTAATGAGCACAAATTGATTGGAGAACGTTCAAATAGCTCATCTGCATGCAAGTCCATTGGCATTCAGCTGGTGAATGTGAATCCATCAACAAGTGAGACGACTTTAGGAAACTGCATGATTCGGCCAAACTCTTGATGTTAATCAGTGTCCTAATTGATTTTTATTCGCTTTCAGGGGTGATGGGGAGGCCGGGAGTGGATTTTCCGATTTTGCCGCACATTCCAAGAACGGAATTCAGCTGCAGAAAAGTGAAAAAGTCCGGGTACTACGCAGATTTAGAAACTGGTTGTCAGGTAATTGTTTTTCTCTGTATCCTCCTTATTGGTATACAAACATCCTCATATTTTAAAATTATTATTACGTAAGGAAATGTCATCAAAAATTTATCTTCCCCTTTTTTGGTTGGTTATTCCTTGAATTATCAACCTGTTTCATGCAAAAAGTCAATCTTTCCGATTAGGAAATTTGGGTCTGGGGCCCGTTCTCGGCTCTAGTTGGTCCTCAAAACTTTTCAGCTTGATTGGACCAAATTTGGGCGGGGCAGGGGTCAAAATGTCTATTTTGAAAAATGGATTTTCGAGATTTTTGGCGGTCTAGGCGTGTGGGGTGTCATTTTCCGCTAAATTTTGAACGCTGAATCCAATGAGATGGGTTCCAGAACGATTGGCACCCATTGGAAGAAGTTATGGGTCAAAATGGGTATCTATCTACCCATTTTGAATATGTGTTTTCAAGATTTCTGGTACCTAGGCGTGTGGGGTATCATTTTTCACTAAATTTTGGACCCTGAATCGATTGGAATGGGTCTGATACCGACCACACCCACTGTTTCCCCCATTTTTCCCATGTTCGACGCTGAATTGATTGGAACGAGTCTCCACGCTCTTAGTCCGAGGAATGATCAACCCGTGTGTAAGAATTTGCAGAGTTTTTATCTTTTTCAATACTCACATGTTAAATGGGGTGTACTCACTGGTTTAAAAAAAAAAAGTAATTTCATGACGTCAGCATTCAGCATTTTTCTTTGCGCCCCTGTTGAGACAACCCAATGTTAGATTCACCTTGATTTCTGAGTTATCACTATCATTGGTTCTAAAAATGTCCGCTACTGCGCTATGGTCAGTATTTTATCTGGAGTGACCTATCTCCATTACTTCTTGTTTACAATTATATCAAAACCAAGGGGACAACACTTGCAGTTATCTACAGTTGTCCGCTAGAGGGCAGCACCCTGAACTGCATGGACAGAGGTTGTAGTTCTGCGCAATTTTGTCTCAAATGAAGCCGCCATTTCACTTTTTTGAAAAAATGATCGTATCGGTCACCTTTTCCCCTTTCATATTTCTAGACAATATCATTGGAAGACTAAAATTGACCAATTTCAGACCCGTCAGTACACCCCATTGGCTCTACCTAATTGTGCTATCCACTCCTGGCTCACCTAACCCAAACTAACACCATTGAAAAGGTTTTTGGTCATTCCAATAATATACACAACTGAAAATATCCTTCATTCGAGTTAATTTATATTTCATTGAGAGAAAGTAAACTTAGTGTTTGGTTTATTATTCCTTGAATAAGCCAGAGATCATCCAATCTAGGCGTGTGGGGGTATCATTTTCCTCTAAATTTTGGGCGCTGAATCAATTAGAATGGGTCTTGGATCGATTGGTGCTCACCAGAGGTGAGTATGAATCAAAATAGGTACTGTGGAATGAATTGTGGATATTTTTGGGGACTCCCCCAAAATGAAGAAATGGAGTCTGAATCCTTCTTTATCGGTCCAAAGGACCTGTAACGACTTGGGATGTTGCTGTCTATCGGATTCGATATGGGTAATAGTCAGTATTGTGCCTTATTTAATGGCAATCGATTCAGCATATAATATTTGTGGAAATTGATACCCCAAGCCTGGGTACCCGAAGAAAACCCAACTCTCAAAAACGCACTTTCAAAAAAGGTAGGTACCTAGGTAACTATATTGACCTAAACCCCCTCCAGCGGGTGCTTATTGGTCTGAAACCCATCTCAATGGATTTAGAGTCCAAAATTGAGCAACAAATGATAACCCACACATCTAGATTGCCAAAAATCTCGAAAATCTACTTTTCAAAACACATCCACGCCATTTTCCTCTTTTTCATTAATAAAACCCTGTGAATTAGTTAGCAGCGTTTTCAGTATTCAACGATTTTCCACCAAGGTTTTGTGTTTTGGGCATACACACAAAATTTATCGTAACAAATTATTCTTTATCCATTTATCTTAGCTTTACTGTAACTGCTATGGCAAAGTAATATGCGAATCCCTAACTCAGATTATTTGTTTTCAGGTGTTTCACATTTGTGACGGAGGCCGCAAAATCTCCTTCCTGTGCCCCAACGGAACCATCTTCAGACAAAGCCACTTGATCTGCGACTGGTGGTTTCGCGTCGACTGCGAAAGATCAGTCGAACTGTACGACGAAAGTGCTGAACAGCTCGCACACGATCAAATGGTGTACAAGAAACGCGCTGAAGACATCGCTCGAGCAATGAAGACGTCCGGCTCAACAGAAAGGTCGTCGAATTTCAGGCAATCTCGGAGGAAGAATGAGAAATTGGTCGACGTGTCTGCTGGCAATAACCAGATTGTGGATTTTGTGGACAATAGTGCTTCTAATCAGCCAAAAAATGCATTTAGTAGTGTACAGGAGTCAAAAGAATTCGCTTCAAGAAATCCTTCACCAAGTTCATTTGCACCAAGCAACCCCTTAGGTGATACATTTGCAAGGACCAGCCAAGCGAGTACCTTTGTACCGAATAACCCCTCAGCCACTGCATTTGCCACAAATAACCACGCTGCAAATTTTGCACAAAGTAGTCCCCATACCAGTTTGTTCAACGAAAACCACCAAGCAAGTACCAGTTTCATACCCAGCAACCCTGTCGCCAACACATATGCTGCAAGCCAGACTGTTGGTACGTACAGGCAGGAGACTGGGTTCACAATTGCAAACCCTACTGCGCCAGCATCCTTGCCACAATTCTTCCAACCAGCAAGCAATTCCATAGGAAGTCCAGTTTTTCAGCCTGATTCTAAAAGCTCACAGAATTCGATCTCGGCTCCAAGTGGACCGTCAAACACAATCCCATCACCACACTCTTACCACCAAATAAATGCTGATTTCAAAAATTCAGGCCCAGCACCCAATGTAGCCAGCTCATTTTATCCAAACCAGGGAAACGTAAATTACAATTTCACATATGTGGCTAATTCACCAAGTCAAAGCCCGCCCCGACCTAGAGATTTTACCAATAACCAGGTGTTCTCTGGTCAGAGTGTTGTGCCTCAAGAGAAAGAGCAACAAGTCCTTGCTGAGACAGCGTCTTTTGCCAGCAACAGGCACAGGTTTGGAAATCAGCTCAACCAGGCGTACTATGAAAATACTGCATTTATTGCAGCACCAGCAACTCCCCAAACTCCAAGCGCTGATAGTTATTCTTCTAGCACAACTAGGAATGATTATAAATCCTCTGGTAACGCAGTGGGTTCTTCCACTAAATCTGGACCAGCTTCTAATAAAGATGCTTCATATTACAAGGATGGAGCCATTACTGCCAACGTCAACCCTGTTTTTGCTAATAATAACTACGGACGACAAGGTCAGAATTTAGCTGTGACAACGAGAGCACAAGTGCCATCAAGGGGAGCACATCGAGGAGCCCAAACTTATCAGAGTTCAATCGTGCAGCAATATAATCAGCAATACTCAACTCCATCCACGACTGTTCTTCCTGCACCTTCCAGCTCGCAAGTGTACAATTCCCATATGCAGCCATACACCTCAGCCAGCAAAAACCCTGTTGAAACTGGCAACTTGTGGTCAATTTCTCAAAATACAAATTCTTGGCAATCCACACCAGTACCATTGGCACCTCAGTCCACTGATGGCTACAACAGAGAAAGCTCAATTCAGACGTTTTCAACAGTGCAGAGCCCAACATTCAAGTCCCTCAGCCAAGTCAAGAATAGGAAAGCACCGTCCACAGTCAAGCCCAATCGAGGCAAGACTATTTTCAACATCCAAGCTTTTAAGGTGAAGCCCAACAAGGACTACTCCTTGGTTGAGTTGCATAGACTGATCACATCCACATATCCACCAACCACACTTGTTTCAACAACTGCAGCTCCAGTGACAACCTCACAGTCATCGTATGCAACGTTTCCTCTGCAACAAACGCCAACTCAGTATGCATCAAGCACATTGGGTTCTGTTTATCCTGCAGCACAGCACAAGTATGCAACAGTCAATATAACAGGGACACCAGAAGAGATTCGCCCTGAAGTTGTGAATTCACTTATGGATTTCAGTATAAAACCTACATCAGCAGATGCTTTACATACTTTTGCCAGCTACTACAGCTCTGCTGAGAGAGACAGCTTTGCAACATTCACAACAAGTAAGCCTCATGTGTCTGATGTTGTGCTTAATCTTAGTGCAACCAGTACTCAATTACCTGAAGTAAAGACAACAATTAAACCTATCACATCCACAAATGGCAATGATTTGCCATCAGAGTTAACTAAGATTACTAAGGACTCGTACAGTTTTTTGTTTTCACCAAACAAAGTACAAAGCAAACCCAAGGACGATCTTACGCCCAAAGAGACTGGTTCACCTATTTCTAATTTGAGTCGGAAAGTGCAGAAACAAATTAAAGAAGTGAAAGGAACAACGAGGCCATCAGAGCCAACAACAACCACAATAAAACCTGAAGTAACCACACCCAAATTCAGGGATTCTTCAGAACTTCGGGAGTTGGCTCAAGTTTTCAGCAGAGCTCTTTCAGCGTATTTAGAAGATCCAGAAACGTTCAAAGAAATTCTTGCTCAAGTTCGACCCACTGAGCCCAACCCAACTGACAGCACAACGCAAAACCCTGATGACGAAGTTTTGGACTTTTCTGACGCCAGTCAAAGCCGAACAGGAACGACTGAGCCTCCAGGGACGACATTTTCTTCAGATGATGTCACAGCTGACATCAGTATTGGAGAAATCAACAATTTGGTGTCCAGTTTGAAAAGTGTCGAGTATGACAACTCATATGAAACTAACTCAATTTCTCCTATTGGTGCGCAGAGTGTTGACGTTGCATTCACTACTCCAACACCAACTGTTGCACCGGGTGACAACGGCGTTCCTTCTGTTGTTAGTGCAGATTACTTGACGAAATTGGGCACAGTGGAGGACACTTCGTACTTTCCAACAGCTGGAGGAGTTGATGACGACACCAGACCTCGCTATGGTGGCTTCCATAACAACACCAAGTCTAAATATTCACCATATGGTGCAGACTTGAAGAACAACGTCACTACTGGCACTCCCATCACGGAAGCAACAACAGTACCGTTTCGATCCACACCACCTCCAACTACAACGACGCAACTTTACGTAGAAACAACCACGTTCTCACCATCGTCAATCTTACCAGCAGCTCAACAGGTCAACAGTCTTGTGGGGAGTCAAAATTTACTTTACGGTCCGTCGGCTCAGTTTTCGTCAAGTAGCGAAGAAGAATTTGACAGATCTTTGACTTTGAACGAGCAGGAAAAATTGCTGCTGACATCAGGAAGTCAAAGTTTAGTGTCAAGCCATAACTATGCTTCTTTTGCCGAGAAGTTCAACAAAAATG
>CM033998.1:54126054-54212677 GCA_019603395.1 Cyrtorhinus lividipennis | reverse complement strand
GCAGAAACTGTATGGCAAAGATACTTTTTCAAATTACGCGCCAACTGCGCCTGAATATCCTACAGCCTGTAGGTAATGATTTCCTTCCATACTTTGGCCAGGAGCCTCCTTTTGAGACTATATCTCAACCAACAGCATTTCAAACCCAGATACCGAACTTTGGCGATAGGATTGTTAAAAACCAGTCGGAGATTGGTGATTTCAATACGCAAGCGTCTGTGAATACGTATACAATTGAGAGCCACAATGGGATTCAGGCTGGCACGAAATTACAGATGTCGGATAGGGTAGACACGGTGTTGCCGTTGGTTAAGGAAGACGCTGCTGTTTCAAGTGTGACTTGGACTGTTAGCCCGTATGAGACGACATTCAGCTTGCAGTCAGTTGGGGCAGAAGCAAACGCAAAGTTATCAACAGTCAAACCAACGACATATCATCCAAGTCAAACTCCTGAGCCAACAACACAGGCGGAATCCGCATCAACAGAAGCAGCCACCACGATGCAAGAAACGACGACGGACGTTCCTTGGACAACGACTTTATCACCAGATCACCCTGAGTATAACGATAAAATGCAGGAAAAGGCTGTAGAAATGTTTGGAATGCTCAACGCGACGGCAGCGCACATGTTGATGGAAGTGATGACCAAGGCGGAAAGTAACATGAATATACGAAAATTGGTGTTGCTTTTGGTTAACGACAGGAATAAAAGCAAGACGACCGACCAGTCGCGAGCGAACCTCATCAACGCTTTACTGGAGCATGAAAACGGCGTTGATGAGACGACGCCGAAGCCGTCCACCACGACGCCGTTAGCTAAGAAGAAAGTGATGAAAATTATGAGGATAAGAGCGTCGAGTTCAAGGAGCATGAAACTCCAACGAGGCCTCGACACGCAAACTGCCATCGCTGGCGCGAACAGCATCAACGTCACCGATCTTCACAAAGCCAACGCTGCTAAACTTTACATACCGTCAGGACCGACGTCGACGACGACGACGACGACGCCATATCCGACGACGAGCGCCCCCAAACTGCCATACGACTCCGACGCGCGGGCGCTTGAACTCCTCAAAACTTTGTACAGTTTAGCGGCCAAATGGGGTTGAAAAGGAAATCGTCGTTGCCAATAAATCGACCAATTACCTATTCGAACATGCCACCAAGATCGACCATACTTCCACGTGTTTTCTATATCAGCTCGAAGTGTCCTTGATCATGGTTTGGTTGGTTACCAAAAAGCACGGTTCAAAAGCCGACGAAGAATTCCTCCTGATGTTCCTCTCCCTCCGATTCGGAGAGCTGTTTCCCCTTAAAAGGAAATTTGCTCAATGTATAAAGACTCGCCCAAAAAGACGACACCAACAACGCTGTTACATCGTCAAAAAACCCTGAATTTTATTATTTAATAATTTATTTACGCTAACGTCAAAAAATTCATATTCGGTGAAAAT
Source organism: Cyrtorhinus lividipennis (assembly GCA_019603395.1). Taxonomy (NCBI): domain Eukaryota; kingdom Metazoa; phylum Arthropoda; class Insecta; order Hemiptera; family Miridae; genus Cyrtorhinus; species Cyrtorhinus lividipennis. Next base: position 54,211,223 of record CM033998.1, on the reverse strand, counting down.
TGAGCCTAATTTTTCCAGAAAATTTAAAATTAAGATTGCGCTGGTTTCTTGACACGATTTCTCGCAAAAGGCACCATTTTGACGATCGAATCGCAGCAAACGCTGACAAGAGTTGCCATTTTGCGTTTGTTTTTCATTGATACCTAGGTAGGTATTTGATAGTTTATACTTTTTAAATCATTTTCGTGTTGAAAAATATGTGTAAAGTTTATAATTAAATGTACATAGAGTTGAACGTGATCGTTTGATTGCCCCTAGTTTTCCACCAATGCGTCGCAGTTCGTTTTAAGTGCACAACAGCAACACCACAACTGCCATTTTCCTCAAAAGAGTAATTTTCAATTAATTCACTACACTATTATATTATCAATAAAAACTAGTTTGGGGCCAAAAGAGCAATTATCAAAGATGGTAAGGTGTTGTGTCATCAGAGCGTTGCATCATTCATTCGCTCTGGATTTGCACCATCAAAAATATCAATATATTACTAAATTCATTGTAATTGGTGAAGTTTGGTCCCTGGACGGGAAATGTACGGGTTATTAGGAAGTACAGACACAATTTAAATTAAATTTTAAATTACATAACATTCATAACATTAAATCAAAATCTTTGAAATCACAGTAGGGCCTATTTATAAGGTAACAAATGATAAAACCATACAAATTAGTTGGTAGGTAACTGCAAATCCTTCTTCCCCCTTCCAGTCGTGGTTCACGTTTCTGATTTTGACACAGTCCTACACCCACTGTGTTTCTTCTCATGTGCTTGTCCCACTTCCACCAGGTAATGGGGGATAACGTAGCGGGGCCTTCCTTGTTTTCTGGTTGCCTTAGTGCACGATCCTCTTTCCTCCTCTATTTTCTTTCCACTTTCTTTTTCCCTCCCTTCTCTTTTTTTTTTTCTTTCCTACCCACCACTACCTCGCTCCTCTCCCCCTCTCCCCTCTTTTCCTCCGAATGAATAGGCTTCCATTGGCTTTGAATCGCTGATTGACCCGAGAAATCGTCGCTCATAAATAATTTACCCCGAGAAAGGAGCGGAGTAAATAAATAGTCCGCACAGAAAGACCAGAGAATTTATCGTTTCGACCCGAACGGAAACATATTCAGCGTCCCCCAGAAAAATTGGTTTGATATTCAAATCAGCTACTGGTCATTGGAAGAACAACGGGGACCGAATAATTTATGTCCCGCCGCATTTATATCATCCTTTATTGCACTTTTATTTTTTTTTCCGAGTTTTGATTCCGCGGTGAATCATTAAATCCGAAAGGATATTGGGATCATTTTAAAAACTGCCTACGATTTGATGGGTAACAAGTCCACTACTTGGAGTCCGATGTGTTTGCATTGATTGGTAAATAAGAGGACCGGATGCAGTTGTCAACATTAATTTTCACTAGTATTGAGTGCAGTGGCCATTGATCAACTACTATTCAAACATGAGTTCAGAAACATTGAGGAGAAAATGTCCGACAATGTACCAGTTGCGTTTATTATATTGGTTTAAGAAGGAAAACGCTGCAAATTCGTTCACACGGGTTAGTTATTCCTCGGATCCATGGAAATTTTTTCTTCAACATGGGGAAAATGGGGGAAACAGTGGGTGTAGCGGGACCTGGACCCATTCCAATCGATTCAGGGTCCAAAATTTAGTGGAAAATGATACCCCACACGCCTAGGTACCAGAAATCTCGAAAACCCAAAGAAGAAAGATACCCATTTTGACCCATAACCACCTCTGGTGGGCACCAGTCGTTCCAGGACCCGCCTCGTCGGACTCGGCATCCAAAATTTAGTCGAAAATGATACCTCACATGCAAAATCTCGAAAATCACATTTTGTGTACGCATTACCCTACTCTGCCAAAATTTGGCCCGATCGAGCTGCAAATTTTTGAGGAAGAATCATTTTGAGGTACCAAGAAGGGTCCCTGACCAAAAGTTCAGCTTTTTAGATAATTTTTTTATTACCAAGTCGCTTGGACGGCTTTCTCTCTGTTAATATATAAGCTGTGGTATTCCATGATGTACCTTCAGTTCTTGCTAGTTATTGATGATGATCTAACCTTCAGAATCTATTTAACCTGTGTACTCTACTTTTGGTGGAAATAGACTATCGTCAGATACCTCCGTTTTGTGGGGCTGGACTGATCAAACTCTGACAGTGGATTGGTTCAATTTGTGTGCGCTCTGCAGTGCTGCTAGTGCTAGTGGCTGTCCACCGAACTACAAACAGTGGACTAGTAGTGTTGGTGTATGAAACGAACCAGCCCTGGAGTCTACCCCAGAGGCAGAAATGAACTGAAGCAATCAGCAAAAAGTCAATGTTGGCGAAGGAAACGATTTTAAGAACTAAAAAAACTTAGGATCTACAAACAAAACAGCTTACTTGCAGCAGAAAAACTCTTGATTGCAAAACATTTGCCTTGAAACAGTCTGAAAAACAACATGGTAGAGGGTTGTTACTGGAGATATGACTGATCAATCGCTGATAGCTGAGTGGTCCAATGTGTGGGCACCTGCAGTGCTGCTAGTGGTGGCTGTCCACCACACTACAAACAGTGGACGTGTTTGGTGTATGGAACGAACCAGCCCTGGAGTCTACCACAGAGGCAGGATGAACTGAGGCAGTCAGCAAAATTCAATTGGCGAAGGAAACGATTTGAAGAACTAAAAAACTCAGGATCTACCAACAAAACAGCTTACTTGCAGCAGAAAAACGTTTGATTGCAGAACTTTTGTCTTGAAACAGTCTGAAAAACAACATGGCAGAGAGTTGATACTTGAGAGAAGACTGAATAATTGCTGATAGCTGATTGGTCCAATGTTGTGTGCACCTCTGCAGTGCTGCTAGTGGTGGCTGTCCACATCACTACAAATACTATGCTAGTTTCGTCTAGGAGGTAAACCAGCCTTGGTCTTACCAGTGTCTGCTATCCCCCATCTTCGGGTGCCTAAGCCACAAATTACTGTAAATTGGAATCCTCAAAAGCTGTGTCTCAGCTGATTGTGATTGAACCAAGGAGCGAATGAAAGCAATGCAATTATTCACGAATAAAAAATTTATTTCGTTTTGAAACCACATGGCAGTCTCGTATTGGGCTTGGCCCCTGGATTGCACTTTCTGTCTTCAATGTGCTTCTGGCAGGAAGACGAATACTTGACGGTACATGAAACAGAACAGGAATATGATAAGTGTAGGTCAGAGGGTAGAAGATACGAGGGTAAAAGCAAGTTCATCTAGGAATCATATTGGATGAGATGGAAACCTTGAAGCGAGCAGTATGCTTGATGAATGTATCAAACAGCAGGCTCGCCATTCAGCAGACCTGGTTGGTCGACCTGATTTTGAGATTGGGGACCACTCGATTTGGATGTATTTTCTCTGATTGGCTACATCTACCCCTTTACCCCCTCCAATTACAGTCTAGACACCTAGGGACTGAGAAAACTCAGTCTACCTACTAGAATTTGAACTCTCGAAGCAATCCGAGGTAATCCTAGGCGTTTGGGGAATTATTTATCGATTGGGATGGGTCTGGTACCCGCCCCAACCACTGTTTCCACCGTTTTCCCTATGTTCGACATTTTCGACGACATAGGGGTGTGGGGTATCATTTACTACTAAATTTTGGACGCTGAATCCAACGAAATGGAACGATTGGCGCCCTCTGGATCAGGTTATGGGTCAAAATTGGTATCCATCTACCCATTTCGAATGTGTGTTTTCGAGATTTCCGGGTGAACAGAGAACAGGTCCGAGTGTCCTAGCTATTGATTGATACCAGGTTAGCGGGAGTTCAGCCTTGGACGCGGAGCAGACAACACGTGTTGTGGATCGGTCCTGTATTTTATCGTAAAAAGCGTGGTTTTTCTCGAGCTAATAGCACCATTTTTGGCGAGTGTTAGTATTAGAGGTTTAGTGTCAAGTCAAAAAATATTACGTCAAAATTGGTGGATCTTGAATACTGTTTTTTGAAGTTTATCAACCGAGAAGTGGAACAGCTTGCTGAAGAAGGGAGTCGACCTCATCAAAGCAAAGGAGCTGACGCAGCGCTATCGTGTTCCCCAGTCTCGAAGTTGCAACCTGACCAGCCGCCTTGACGAAATGGAAACCAACGCGTTTGAAATTATAATGGAAAAACTACAAGAATTAGATGTCGTAAAGGATCTCATCAACATCGTAACGACAATCCACGAAAAATTAGTGCCTTAGAAAACCGAGCGAGACTAGCGGAAGATGCCCACAAACGGACAGAAGAAATCGTCGAAAAACTGCTAGAACACGAGAAACAGAGAAACAGAAAACATCTCCTTTACAATGTGCCTGAATCTGATACGGAAAGCGGCTACGATCTCAAAATTAAGGCGTCAGAAGTATTTCAAAACTTCATGGGTCTCCACCTCAAGCCGGATGATATCAGGTTCGTGACTAGAGTAGGTAGACAAAATGTTGTTACAAATAAAACCAGACCCTTGAGGGTAAAATTTAACAGTCACGACGCTAAAGCGCGAGCTGTGCGAGGTTTTGGACTGCTTGAGAATACCCGTTTAATGCATCTCTAGATTTCACGCCAACCGTGTTGCAACGACGAAAGACATTGTTACCGAAGATGAAGGAGGCGAGAGCTAACGGCCAACACGCAGTTTTGATAAAAGACCATCTTTACATAAATGGGAAGAAATTGATTGAAGTGGACACCTCAACCTCATCCGAAGCGGACAGTGAGAAGTCACCCGAACGGCTAAAACCTCAAAGAAATGAAATTAGGAGTAAGAGAGGGAGGAAAAAGAAGAGAGAGTCTGACTGCAACACTTCGGAATGGTCCCTGTTAAATCAGAAACTGGAACGTCAAGGACTTCGACCTAGGATCAACGATTTGAAATCTGGAAGAAAAAGCGATGAATGAACATTTCAAGATGTAAACCATAGTAGGTGCGATTTGTATTCTATAATCTTCACTCTTTTTTGTATAATATTTTTAATATTTTTAAATAATGTTATATCGACTATTTTAGTTCTATTGTTATTAATATTGTAGATTTTTCAGAGGAACCAAAGTTATTAAAAATAATTTCCAATGCAAACGCATTAATAATATTTATGTGACTCATGTGACCTAGTTTTTTGAACATCGTATGTACTTGCTAGACATTTGTAAAGTGGCTGAACTCCTGTTGTATAGGTCGAAGTTACCTGAAACTACAATAAATGAATTGAAATGATTGAATGATACCAGGTTAGCTTTTTGGTGGTTTCAGAGTGGTGGCCCCGTACTCTGTTATCTATCTACTAAAATATTTTCTTGAGACTGTAAAAACTCACTGGCAGTAATGCGAAGGAAGTGACCTTTGAGTACTTCATGAGCTCGTCCATTTTTCCCCCTTGTAGAGTCTCAGGGGCGAACCATTTGTGATTACCGCTTGAGCTTTCCTCTTAACCATTGTTAGTATTTTAATTAGCGGCAGAGGACATTCAAACGTCAGCCCCCTCCACTGCCGCGGGAAGCCCACTCATTTACTTTGACAACGAGTTCGCCTTTAGGGACAATGGAGAAGGAGCTCCTCCAATCGGGCGGCCCAATAATTGCTATGTAAATCCTGATTTGCATTGATCGTGGTAATGACTGCCCGGCCATATGCTCCATTGTGGACGGACCGACGGTGATTTTGCTCTCCATTCCCGTAAAAGCCTCCCTGGAGCCTGCGGAACTGATACAGATCGCCAACTGAGCAGGTATATACGAGTTGGTACACGGCCTGTCTCGTCTCTATGGTCTTTGGAGAGGGCAGAGCAAAAGCAGCCGACGTCCATCTACATCCGAACAACCTCCTGATGTACTAGCGCTCAACCTTCCACCTAATAATTGGTGGTATTGTCAATCACTAGTCACTCTTGCCGTTCCTCTTTATCCAGGCCACAGATCTCGTTCCTCTTCCCCTGTAAGCTCTCTTACAATGGATACCTCCGTACAACAAATTCACTACATACTTCACTATTCATTATGTCCCCAACCCGCCAGCTCATGGGACCGGGTCGACCAAGCAAACGCGCGTCTCGCTCTCGTATTGACTGTCCTCTCAACAAAAAACGCAGCAAATTCTTCTACAGGGGTTGGTTAGTCCTCGAACCAGGCGCATGGTGACTCATTTCAATCGATTCAGCGTCCAAAAATTAGTGGAAATCAATACCCCACACGCCTAAGTTGTCGAACATGGAGAAAATGGAGGAAACAGTGGGTGTGGTGGTTACCGGACCCATTCAAAACGATTTAGGGTCGGAAACCTAGTGGAAAATGACACCCCACACGCCTAGATCGCCAAAAATCTCAAAAATCCATTTTTCAAAAAACACATTTTGACCCCTACCTCCCCACTAAATTGGTCCCAATCGAGCTGAAACGTTTTGAGGACCAACTAGAGCCAGAAATGCCCTACCCAAATTTCAGATTTCTAGAAAATTTTCTATTACCAAAATTGGCGTGGACGGCGGACGGACTTTTTGCGAATTCTGATCTAGACACCTTGAAACGTCCAGAAAGTCACAGGGGTTTGTAATAACCCCATGGAGACTAATTTCATGAAAATGAGGATAATTGGAACAACAGTTGGTTTGGCGTGTCCCGAACCCATTTCAGTCGACTCACGGTCCAAAATTTAGCGGAAAATGATACCCCACACGCCTAGGTACCCGAAATCTCGAAAACACATATCCAAAATGGGTGAATAGATACTCATTTTGACCCATAACCACTTCTGGTGGGTGCCAATCGTTCCGGACCCATTTTATTGGATTCGGCGTCCAAAATTTAGTGGAAAATGACACCCCACACACCCACCTAGATTGCCAAAAATCATTGCAAACATTTTTCAAAATACACATTTTGACCTCTACCCCGCCCAAATTTGGCCCCAATTTCATCCGCGCCGTTTTTGGTAGGTTTTTTTTTTTTTTTTTTTTTTTTAATTTGAATCTGGGTCAGGGGTCCGTTTTCGGCTGTAGTTAGTCCTCGAAACATTTCAACCCGATCAGACCAAATTTGGGCGGGTGGGTAAGGTAAGGGTCAAAATGTGTTATTTGAAAGAAGGATTTTCGATATTTTCGGCAATATGTGTGTGGGGTGTCATTTTTGACTAAATTGTGGGCGCTGAATCCAATGAAATGGGTCCCAGAACGATTGGCCCTCACTGGATGAGGTTATGGGTCAATATCTACCCATTTTGAAGGTGGGTTTTCGAGATTTCTGGCACCTAGGCGTGTGGGGTATCATTGGGAACGATATGCACCCACCGTAAGAGGTTATGGATGATGAATCGATTCAAAATAGTCGCCATATGCCTGGTCTTATTAATAACCGGGTATTTCCTACCCGCGTTCGGTTCTTTATTTTAATCTTTATCCCTTACTTCTGTATTGTATTTTATATTATCCTTCATTTCTTGATTCTACCTTGGTTTGTTCTGTGAAGAACCAATGTTTTTATTTATTTATTTGTTTTTTGTTAATTTTTTAGATGCAATGTATTGTGCAACTATACGAGGAATAAACTTTCAATTCATTCATTCATTCATTCATTCAACCAACCCCTGGGAATGAATGTGCATCATTTTATGGGGAGCCCATACTGATTAAACTCTGATAGCGTGGAAAATGATACCCCACACGCCTAGGTACCAGAAATCTCGAAAATCCATTTTTTCCAAATTCACATTTTTCTTACACATTGTATAAGTGTTGCCCTGCTAAGCCCATGACCCCCCCCCCCCCCCCCAACCCACCCGGGCGAAACGTCGGTGTAGTTTTCTGGGGTAATTTTTCATTGAGAAAATCGCACAACAATTAGCAAATACTCAAGTGTGTGGCACTATTTGCCTTAACCTGGCCTCATTTTTTAGGGTTAATGCGTAAACTGTATACATTTTTGAACTGTACTTTATGGTGTTCAAACAACAAGGTGGCGAGTAAGTTATCAGAGAGAACCAAAGGAACAAAAAGGCTAAAAGCAGTAACATAGTGAGTTATTCGTGGAATTTTTCGCCAAAGATCACAATATGGTTTCCTCGGATAGACGTCTCTAACGGTGAAATTTACTGCCCCGCCTTGGAGTACGTATCAGTTATATAAGATCTCGAGGCCTCGGCGCTCAGAAAGATGAAAATCTTGGGCGAATAGACTTGGCCGTCGAACAAATTGCAGGGTCTCGGCAAAGAGCGGATGCGGATCTTGATAAAAGCATTGTTGTCCACTGAAACCGGTAGGCAGCTTATATAAAGACCGTCGAGCGTGAAAATTTAATTATGGCTATATCTGAAGAATTTCGACGTCAGAAGGCACCGTTCGATTCAGCGATACGCCAGGGAAACGTATGACTGGGGAAAAAGAGCGAGAAACGAGAAGATCGAAGAAACGTCTTCATTTTGTTGCGAGTTCCCTCGGTTTGCTTCTTCCAGACCCTCATCGCGGGATAATAAATGGATATTCAAACTACGAGACGACTGTTCTGAAATAGCTTGTGTCTGCCACTCAACTCGTGATTCTCAGTATACAGCGCTACTTCTTTTTGCGCCAAATCTTATTTGTGAACCAACGTTCGTGCTAAATAATCACTGAAATCACTGCACTTTGTGTCGTTAACTAATTACAACGATTACAGCTGGAGATGTGCTAAATGCCTTTCTAAAATGTTAAAACGCTGCAAATTCATACACAAGGGTTGGTTATTCCTCGGACCAGGCGCATGGGGACTAATTTTGAATCTTGAAAACCCACTTTCAAAATGGGTAGATAAATACCCATTTCAACCCATAACTTCTTCCCTTGTGTGCCAATCGTCCTGAGACCCATTTTGAAGGATTCACCGTCCAGAATTTAGTTGATAATGATACCCCACACGCCTAGGTACCAGAAATCATGAAAACACACATTCAAAATCGGTAGATAGGCACCCATTTTGACCCATAACCTCTTCGAGTGGGCCCCAATCGTCCTGGGACCAATCTTACTGGATTCACCGTCCAAAATATAGTCGAAAATGTTACCTCACACGCCATGATCGCCGAATCCCATGATCATCCCATTTTCTTAATAATTTTCTACTCCCAAAAAACGGCCTGTACGGCGGACGGACATTTTCTAATTTGGAGGTAGACACCAAACTCCCAAAAAAAATTCAAATAACCAACCAAAACTAACTATTAAAAAAAAAAAAAAAAAAAAAAAAAAAAACGTAAATTAACAACTAAAACAAGTATTCTCTTTTCTTCTATCTCACGAAATCAATAGTCGTTTAGATGCAGTTTAATACTGTAATTCAAAAAATAACACATATCAGGTGATAAACATCGGTACTTGATCCCTGACGATAAGAAAAAACCTATGCGGAGAAACAAAAATGTTGACTTCTTGTATTCTCCTCCGGATATAGGAACTATTTCATATCAAAATCGATTTCTCATTTTTAATTTCTCACCATTATCAAGACAAAAAATTTGTATTATTGTCGAATGAAGGGAATTTTCGTCTTTCCAATCATTCATCTTTAACGTTCGACAGTATTTCTCATAATATACTATTCAATAAAATGTGTGTACTTGGGATCCCTCTCCAATCCTTAACGTGGATAAAGAATAAATAAAAAAATAGAGAACAAATTGTACCAAAAAAAAAAAAAAAAAAAAAAAAAAAAAAAAAAAAAAAAAAAAAACCATGTGAAAAGTGATAAGACTCTGGGTCTCTGGGAAGTCCCCCAAGGGACGGTTCTGGGGCCTCTCATTTTCCTCATATGTATATGTTAATGACATAGGCAGACCTGAACTACAGGGATCACAGGTTTTGTTTGCGGATGATACTGTCTTGTATTTCAGTGGAAAATCGTGAAATGAAACCTACCTTACTGCTAACATGGGATTTAACATGATGGCTCGGTTGATGAATGAAAATAGTTTGAGCTGAAATGTTGAAAAAACCTCCTGTTTCTACTGAAAGATCAATTGTGCTTCATCCTCTCGCAGGGGTTGGTTATTCCTCAGACCAGCAGCATGGAGACTCATTCCAATCGATTTAGCGTCCAAAATTTAGAGGAAAATGATACCCCACACGCCAAGGTACCAGAAATCTCGAAAATACACATTCGAAACGGGTAGATAGATACCCATTTTGACCCATAACCTCATCCAGAGGGCGCCAATCGTTTTGGGACCCATTTTATTGGATTCAGTGTCCAAAATTTAGTGGAAAATGATACCCCAGATCATACGCCTAGATTGCCAAAAATCCATTTTTCGAAATACACATTTTGACCCATACCCCGCCCAAATTTGGTCCGATCGGGCTGAATAGTTTTGAGGGCCATCTTGAGCCGGGAACGGGCCCCTGACCCAAATTTCATATATTTGGAAATTTTTCTACTACAAAAGTGATTTCTGGTAGGAACCTAGGCGTCTGAGGTATCATTTTTCACTAAATTTTGTACCCTGAATCGATTGGAATGGGTCTGGGATACGCAAAACTCTTTGTTTTCCCCATGTTTAGTATTTTCGACGATTTAGGCTTTGGGGTATCATTTTCTACTGAATTGTGGACATTGAATCGATTGGAATGGGTGTCCATGCGCCTGGTCTGAGAAATAACCAACCCCTGTAAATAAATTTGCAGCTTTTTATTTATTTATTTATTTTTCATTTTTTTATTTAAAAAATAGAATTTTTTTCAGCGCCCGTTCGGGTAAAAAAAAATCTGCAAATTCTTACACACGGGTTGGTTATTCCTCGAATGGGGGAAACAGTGGGTGTGGCGGGTCTCAGACCCATTCCAATAGATTCAGAGTCCAAAATTTAGTGGAATATGATACCCCACACGCCTAGGTAGCAGAAATCCCGAAAACACATAATCAAATTGGGTAATAAATACCGAATTTGACCCATAACTTCTTCCAGTGGGTGCCAATTGTTCTGGGGCCGATTTTATTGGATTCAGCGTCCAAAATTTAGTGGAAAATGATACCCCACACGCCTAGGTAGCAGAAATCCCGAAAACACATATTCAAAATGGGTGTATCTATGGGGCACTACGACACTATTTACTAATATAATATTGAGAAAACGTAGGTAATTTAGAAGGCTATAATAATTGTATTAAATTGAATTGAAAGGTATGAAAAAAAGCTCGGACAGTAAAAAGAATTGTAGGCAACTGCTCAAAATTGGTTGCTAAGTTTAACAGCTGGTTATAAACAACAGGATATGACGAATAAATACCCCAATTTGACCCATTACTTTCTTCCAGTGGGTGCCAATCGTTCTGGGACCCGGTTTCATTGGATCAGCGTCCGAAATTTAGGGAAAATGACACCCCACTCGCCTAAATCACCCAAAATCTCGAAAATCCATTTTTCAAAAAACACATTTTGACCCCTACCCCCCCTCCAAATTGGTCCGATCGGGCTGAAAAGTTTCGAGGACCCATCTCGGCTGGGAACAGACCCCTGACCCAAATTTCAGATTTTTTAGAACATTTTCTACTACCAAAAACGGCGTGGACAATGGACGGCGTACGGCGTACGGCGTACGGCGGACGGCGGACGGACATTGACCTTTTTTGATCAGGACATCATGAAACGTCCAGAGAAAAATTTTGAGCCAAATCGGAGAGGTTGACCATTATCATGAAAACATAGGTTGATTATTCGAGGAATAACCAACCAAAAACACATTTTGACCCCTACCCCGCCCAAATTTGGTCCGATCGGGCTGAAAAGCTTGGAGGACCGTCCTAGGCCGGGAACACACCCCTGACCCAAATTTCAGATTTTTAGAAAATTTTCTACTACCAAAAACGGCGTGGACGGCGGACGGCGTACGGCAGTCTTGCTCTAACACTGGTACAGTGAACACCTCAGTGGAGTGCTCTGTAAACAACTAGTGATTGTGTAGGGAAATTTTGATATTTTGGTGATAAATTTGTGCATGGACTTTGATTCTGGAATGGACTATGGTATGTAACTTTTTAATTTGCCGGATGTGCAGTGAGTAATTTACAATAGTGCATTTCAACTGAATTTGAGAGATTGCAGCTCTGAGGTGAGGAGGAGCTGTTTTGGTGGATCCTGTAGTAGCAGGTCCTCAAAGGCTCTCACAGCTATCTTGATTGTGGAAGATCAAGGTTGTGAAGGAAGGTAAAGCCACCTCGACCAAAGCTTGGAGGGAAGGATACCAAAGCCTGGAGGGAAGGGTACCAAAGCCTGGAGGGAAGTATAGCCAGCTAGGAACCTAACCAGTGTGGTCTCACATCACCCCTGCACTACTCCCTCCCTCCCTCCACCCTCCATCCACCCATCTCCCTACAACCTTCCCTACACTTCCCTCAACACTCCTCCCCACCCTCCTACACCCCCACACTCCTTCCTGCACCCTGTCACCACACTCCCCCCCCCCCATAACCCCTGCCTAAGTTGTAGCACGCCCCATCCACCAGTATGTCAATGTTCCTGTCCTCCAGAAAAACTCTCCGGTCCCCCATCCCAGGAGCCTCACTACCAGCAGCAGGCGAAACTTTTGGGGCTCCAGATCAGGGCGCACCTGAAGAGATGGCAGATAATGCTGAAGACAGTGAACAACCCATCAACCAGCCACCATGCTTCGGAGCCGCACAGGGGAGGAAGAGGAGGAAGAAAGAAGAAGAGGAAATGCAGGAGAGGTATCTGGAGCCCATAGAACAACTGAATGCTGCTGTTAGTACACTCTCCAACTATGTCAACAGCGAAAAGAGTAGGATCAACAAGCAGCAGGCCCAGGTAATCCAAAGCATGCTTGTGGACATCATGAGCTGCAATGCCCGTGTTGTGGCCGATAACACCTTCCTGCTAGGACAGCTGAAAGTGCACCAGAATATGGCCAAGTCTGCCCCATCCCAAGCCAAGATGCAGCCCCTCAGTGTTTCTCCAGTCAGAAAGCTGGTGGAGGGAATGGAGCAGAAGATGGAGGAATGCCATAGAGCCCAACAGGAGACATATGCCAGCATGCTCAAGAAGATGGAAGGGCAGGAGGATGATTTCGCAACTGTACTCAGAAGAAGGGGCCGAAGAGATGCCAAGAGTGAGGGTGCTCCTGCATCAACACCAAAACCTAAGAGCAAGCAAGAGGAGCCCCCAACAGTCAGTGAGGTGCGTGCTGGGCTCCGCGCAAAACTGGTTGACACTGGGGGCCCTGCCCCAGTGTGTCAGGGGGCCACCATCATACTGGCAGCAGAGGATGGCGGTGATGTTGTGCGGAGGCTGACTGGTGCAGTTGAGCCATCTGAACTGGGTGTAGATGTGACCACTGTTCGACCAGTTCGGGGAGGCAGAGTGGCCATTGAACTGAAGAATGCAGCTGACCAACAGAAGGTGCTTGAGTTCCCAAAATTCAAGGAACTTGGTCTGAGGGCCTCACAAGCACCTAAGCAGGAACCCCAGGATGATTGTCCACGACATGCCAACTGGCCTGACAGCCAATGATGTATTAAGAGCTGTAGAGAGGGATGCAGCCCTTAACTTGGGCAAGGAAGTCCAGGCTGGAGAGGTGGTACCAGTACATAAGACAGGCCCCAGAAATCAGGCTACTGAGAAGTGGATCATACAAGTGTCACCAGCAGCAAGGCTAAAACTGTTGAAGATGAAGAGAATCACTGTGGGCTGGCTGTCCTGCAGGGTTGTAGACCATATGGGTGTCACACGCTGCTACCAGTGCCAGGGCTACGGTCACACCTCCAACTCCTGCAGCCGCAAGCAAGGTGTGTGGATTCTGCGCTGGGGATGGCCATGGCTTCAGGGACTGTAAAAACAAACTTCAAGACCCAAAGTGTGTGACATGTCGGGCTGCAGGTCTCCCCAGCAACCATGTATCGGGAAGCAACACATGTGGATGCTACAGGAGAGCATTGGAGGCCTATGTCAGGGACACTGACTATGGCAAATGACAAGGTTCTCTGTTATCCAGCTGAACATGAACCGCCAGAGCCTTGTGGTGGACCAGCTGAGGCAACTGACAGTTGAAAGGGCATACCAGGTGGCCTTGCTGCAGGAACTACCGGTCCAGCAGGGGTAGGATTGTTGGCTTTGGTATGACTGCCAGGGTCCTTCATAAGGGTAATCAGCAGCAGCCTCCCCGTGCAGCCATAGCTGTGATGGACCCCAACCTTGACGCTCTCCTGCTGGAGGATCTCTCAACGCCATGCATTGCTGTGGCATCCATCACCATCGGCACTGTACGTACAGTGCTTGTCAGTGCATACCTGTCCCCAAACAGCCCCCATGAAGAACACCTCTGGAACCTGGAACGGACCCTGACACAGTTTGCTAATGAGCGAGTCCTCCTGGCTGGGGACTTTAATGCGCACCACACCCAGTGGGGCTCTGCCTCCACAAATATTAGGGGAGAGGAGGTGGCACTGTGGCTTGCATCAAATAACATGGTGCTCCACAATATCCCTCAACAGGGCCCAACCTTCGAAGGGGCGATGGGATGCTCCCACATAGACTTGTCGGCCACTACTGCATCTGTCAGGCTCCTCAACTGGGGTATTGAATTCTCCACAACAAGCGACCATGGATCAGTGACATATACTGTGGACTGTGGATGTGCACTGACTACTGAGCCCCCAGTTAGATGGAAAACTAGAATAGCGAACTGGAGGGGGTTCCGGGCTGATCTGGACAACAACCTGGCTGCCTACATCCTCTCTGAGTCATCTGGTGCTGACCAGGAGGCAGACCTGGACCTGCTAAACACAGTAATAGCTGAAGCCGCAGATACAACCCTAGGAAGGAAGAAAAAAGTAAGCAGAGCAGTAGCATGGTGGAACCAGGAAGTGGCAGACAGTAGAAGAGAAGTGCTAAGGGCTAGGAGATCTTATCAACGTGAAGACAACCCCGAAGGACGGACGGCGCTGCGACGAGTCTACCTGGAGAAGAAGAGGGAGTTAAAAAAGAATATAAGACAGGCTAAAAAACACAGCTGGAGGGCTTTCATTGAAAATGATATAAATGCCAACCCCTGGGGATTGGCATACAGGGTTGTCAGGAGAAAGCTGAAGCCAGACCAACTGATTGGCGCCATCAAGGTGAATGGGAGAGCTGCAGTGGACACCCTGCAGGCCTGCAGGATGTACCTCCAGGAAACCTTTCCTGAGGACAACAGAGCTGATGATACCCCTGCAGAGGCAGAACTTCGAGAGCAGAATTGGCTCAATCTGGTCACCCCTGAAGCCCCCCCATGGACTGCCGTCCAGATGGAGAAGGCCATTGGCACTTTTGGGCGGGGGAAGGCACCTGGGCTGGACGGGATTGACATGGCCATGCTCAAAGAATCAACGTCAGCCTTCAAGAATGAGCTCCTCAACATCTACAACGGGTGCCTCCTCACTGGGAGATTCCCTCAACCCTGGAAGGTGGCCCTGATCAGGGCCTTGCTGAAAGGGCATGACAGGGATCCGTCATCCTGCAGCAGCTATCGGCCAATCAGCCTGCTCTCCATGGAAGGAAAGGTCCTGGAGAGACTCATCCTGGATGCAATAGAGCCCTACCTGAGCAGGGCAGCGCACAGCTCACAGCATGGCTGCACAAAGGGAAGGAATGCTGAGTCTGCCATCACCCAACTGCTCAGCACTGTCATGGATTCCCAAGAGAAATACGTAGCTGCCATTTTCTTTGACATTGCGGGTGCTTTCAATGCTGTCTGGTGGCCCCTTGTGTTGAAGAGACTTCGTGAATTGAACATCCCCTTAACATTTATCGACTGATGCGGAGCTACTTCGACGACAGGAAGGCTGTCATGGCCTCTGGGGGTGGCCTGGTGGAGGTGCCTGTGACAAGGGGCTGTCCACAGGGATCTGTGCTTGGTGCTGCTGTGTGGAACCTGGTGCTGGATGGCCTCCTGGTTGAGCTGGAGAGACTGGGTGTCCCTGCTGTTGCATATGTGGATGATCTGGCAATTATGATTGCAGCCCCAACCAGAGCTGGCATGATAGATGGGGCTGAACGCTGTGCAGCAGTTGTGGACAAATGGTGCAGATCTGCGCGACTAAGAATGGCGGCTGAGAAGACTCAAGCACTAGTGTTTCGTGGCGAAGGAGATGCCCGCCATCCAACCCGTTTTAGGGCAGGCGGTGTTATGGTTCAGGCAGGCATGACGGTCAAGTACCTAGGAGTTGTCCTGCATCGCAAGATGCTACTAAATGCGCATATTTGGTCACTCTCAGGACGTATGCTTGACCTTTCAGCAGCAATGAGAGGTATTTCTGGGCCAGGGTGGGGGGCATCATACAGGGAGAGACTGCGCTATTACAAAGTGGCCTTCCTCCCTGTTGTATTATATGCAGCCTCAACATGGTGGCGACAACCAACAGCGGTGAATAGAAGAAAGATAACCAGCATCCAGAGAACCATCCTCATGTCATTAACGAGAGCCTACCGCACCACCTCTGCTCTGGCAGTGCAGGTCCTTGCAGGTTGTGAACCACTGGACCTAGTTTTGGATGCGCGTGTTGCAGTGGTGTCTGTGAAATGGCCAGACAGGTGCTGTGTCCCAGTCCACCCTGATCTGAGACAAGCAATAGAGAACCATAGAGATGTGTCGGCCAAGATGGCTGCCATTGAGAGTTGGGTCCACAGCCAATGGCAGTATCGCTGGGAGAACGCAGATGTAGGCCGGCACACCTATGGATTCCTCCCAGGCGTAAGGGACCGCTTGGCCATGACCTTGAGCCTGGTTATGAGGTTACCCAGCTGCTGACAGGCCATGGCAACTTCACTCAATTATTTCCGAAAAAGAGACAGTCCATCCTGCCCATGTGGTGCTCTACAAGAGACTGCGGAGCACATCATCAGGAACTGCCCCCTGCACAGTGTAGCCAGAGCCAACCTCCAGAGCTAGGCTGACACACAGGGTGAACTCGCTGGCATGGTTGACTCCCACCAGGGCATTCAAAAAGTTCGCGTTGGCCTGGTATGCGCTAAGAGGCGAGGGAGTTGACGTGGTCAGGTAGAGCGAGGAATTTTTAATTGAAAACATTCTTCTTTTTAACATAGGTTTTACCATTAGGATAGGCCTTTTTCTTAGAAGGGAGAGGGAGGAAATTTATACCAGTACTCTCCTCTCCCCAGTGTGCAAGTGTATATTTATTGAAAGTGTGTAATATGTGTGGATGAATGCTTAGAGGTAGGAAATGTGATAATAGGACTAGTCTATGTATGTGTCGCTGGTTGGGGGACCCTGCCAGTCCTTCGGGGAGGCAGCAGACTGTTAGGTTTTTATTCAAATTTTTTCTTTTAATTTTGTGTCTCTAGCACATGGGTTTTAATTGACTTTTAAATTTATTTCCAGGGCTGTCGGCTCTCCTGGGCTAGCAACACCCTACAGAACGGGACTCAGGAGAGCCACTTCAGGAAGGGTGGGCTCGGCAGGCTGGCATGGATTTTCCCCCTCCCTACCGGCCGGGTGCTGGGTGTGATCAGGGTTGGTCTACGATTATTGTTGCCGGAAGGAGGAATAACAAGTTCTCTCTTCCCACTAGGTCTCTAAGTAGTGATACAGCTTCTGTGATATTTATGTTTTGTGATTTTAAATGCAAGGGATTTACCTGTGATATTTCTGTTTAGGCTAGTTAACGTTAAATTTTAGGTTTTTATCCAGGTACGGGAGGGATATTGAGTACTCGCCCTACCTAAAACGTTCTAGCAAGAGACTCCCTTGCAGGACTGTGGAGACACACATGAGTGGGTGAAGAAAAATGCCAGTGCGGAGGACACAGGTGGGGTCTTCCTGAATTGGTACCTCTATAAAATGCCTGTAAGTTCAGTGATGCCAAGTGGCAAGGCGAGTGAGTGCCGCCACAAAAGCACTAAGTCCCAAAAACTCCACAGCCCACCTACGCCCTTCAGCTGGGGGCGGGGCAGCCTGTTGTACGGGGGAAGCCATAGAGCCTTAGAGCAGGGCTCCCCAATATGATCAGACGCTGAAAATCAGGGAAGACTGTCATGGGCCACACGGCCTCGGAAACAGTCTAGCGTAGGTACAACAGGACGGACGGCGTACGGCGTACGGCGGACGGACATTGACCTTTTTTGATCAGGACATCATGAAACGTCCAGAAAAAAATTTTGAGCCGAATCGGAGAGGTTGACCATTTGCATGAAAACATAGGTTGATTATTCAAGGAATAACCAACCAAAATGAGACCTGGGAACTGATACCTAAACCTCCCGAAGTCCCAGTCATCGAGTCCAGATGGGTTTTCACCGAGAAAACAGCCAACGGTGCTTCGCAGAAAAAGGCTAGACTCGTAGCCAAAGGCTATCAGCAGCCCACCGTTCATGAGGAGATTGTGTATTCCCCCGTGGCGCGAATGATGACGGTGAGAATTTTGCTAGCGCTTGCAGTTGAGGAAGATCTTCAAATATCGCAGCTCGACGTAAATTCGGCCTTTCTGAGCAGTGAGCTGAAGGATGAAGTCTATATGGAACCCCCCGATGGTCTCGTCGTCCCTGATGACTATGTGTGTAAACTAATAAAGGCCCTATATGGTCTGCGCCAAAGTCCCAAGTGCTTCAACGATCTTGTGAATGAAAAACTGAAAAGCTCTAATTTTGCTCGATCTAAAATGGATCCTTGTTTATATTTTAATGGGTCAGTCTACATTTTGATTTGGGTTGATGATTTTTTAGTGCTTGCGAAAACTACAGCAGAAATTACTCAGGTGAATGAGTACCTAAAATCGTTGTTCAATATGAAGGAATTTTGCTCTTCAGAAAAATTGGTATTTTTAGGATTGGAAATTGATAAAAAACCTGGTGTGATTACGATCAGCCAAATACCTTTGATCAATAAAGTTATTGAAAGTTTCAAAATGGGTGACTCAAAAGCACGGAGGATCCCAATTGAGCCACGCTTGAACCTTGAAAGAAGTGAAAAATGCGATGATAGTTTGCCTTACAATGCACTTGTAGGAAGTTTAATGTACATCATGCTAGGGTCAAGACCCGATTTGTGCTATGCTATTTCATACTTCGGAAGATTTCAAAATTGAATGGGTGAGTTGAAGAAGGTTATTATTCCACAAAAATGTGATTCTGAACTGAGATAGCCATTTTCTAACAGTGAGAGAACTGCATCGTTTGAGTGGAAGAAGGCTAATATTCCTATTACGGAAGGCAGTCAAACATGACCTTGAAATATCAGATGAGTTGAAGAAGGAAAATATTCCAGCAATGTTTCCCTTTTTCAACTCAATGTCTGCCCGCCGCCGGCAGATGTCAGCACTTTCACTGCTCACATGACTAGAATTACAACATATTTTAACATTCCCAACAAAAATTACTCACTATACACCCATACCTACTAATTACCTTGATGCTGAATTGTCGGTAAAAAAAATGTTCGAATTATTTATTGATAAATATACTAATCTAAAAAACCAAGTCAAGTATGAATTCTATTTAAAATACTTCAAAGAAAATTTCTCATATTCATTCGGGAGACCACAAGTGGATGTTTGCTCCACTTGTGAGGACTTAAATACAAAAATCAAATCAACAACATTGAATGATGCAGCTAAAAGGGCTGCAGTAGCAGAGCTTCTGGTGCACAAGCGCCGTGCAAATAAGTTCTACAAAAAAAATTCAGCAAATAACTGAAGTGTGCATGAACCGAGAAGATACTTCAGCAATTGTTTTTGATTTTATGCAGAACTTACCACTCCCATTCATGCCAGTGCAAGAAATGTTCTACCTGCGCAAGTTATGGTACTACGTTTTTAATATAAGTGATTTAAAAAATGAAAATTCTATTTTCTACACATATTCTGAGGGTACTGCCAAAAAAGGACCGGATGAAGTTTGTTCATTTATTCTACACTACATTGAGCATTACATTCCTTTGAATGTCAAACACCTTCATGTGTTCAGTGATGCTTGTGGCGGACAAAACCGTAACCACACACTTTGTAGGCTATTACTGACTCTGACTATGACTGGTCGCTTCGAAACAGTTACTCAATACTTTCCCATCCGGGGACACAGTTTCATGCCGTGATAGAAAATTTGGGGTAATAAAAAGGGCTTTGAGGAAGCACGATCGAATTTACTCACCTGAACAGTATAAAGAGATTATATGCAACGCTAAGAAGACACAACCTGGCTATGAAGTTGTTGAAGTACATAATGAAGACTAATGTCACTCACTAATGTCAGTGACTTATATTATTATTATTATACATGCTTAAAAATAACTATTTTATGATTTATACCCAGAATCTTTAATTTCTTCCACTCAAAATCAAAGAAAAATTTGATAGAGTTGAAAAAGGGTAATATTCCTGTACCATTTTTTTATTGTACTCAGAATGATAAAAGACATTTTCTGATGACAAATTAACATTGAAACTATCTCATCATGAGCTACAACTTCTCTGTTATGTATTTCAGTGTTAATTTGTTCCAAAAAAAGTTATGGAGTTTTTTTTGATTTGTGAAAAATCACTTTTTTGGAATATTCCCCTTCTTCAACTCACCTATTCAATTGCTACAATGGCACTCACTGGAAGGAGTTAAGAAACGTTCTTCGTTATTTAAGAGGTTCGATAGATATAAAACTTACTTTTCGTAAAAGTACTAATCGAAAAATAAATGTCACAGCTTACGCTGATGCTGATTTCGGAGCTGATCTGAATGACCGAAAAAGTGTGTCAGGTTTCATAATTAAAGTCAACGAAAATTTAGTTTGTTGGAGTTCTAAAAAGCAACCATTTGTTGCATCGTCTACGTGTGTCGCAGAATATCTTGCGCTTGCATCCTGTATGACCGAACTTTCATTTGTTGGTCAATTATTCGAGGAAATTGGTATGATTGTGTTTCCAATAGTCATATATGAAGATAACCAATCTTGCATTCAAATGGCATCTACGCCCGAAACGAAAAGGTCAAAACACGTTGATATTAAATATCATTTCGTTAAGGATTATGTTGAACAAAAGAAATTCAAATTAGTGTACATTTCAACCGAAAATCAAGTTGCTGACGTGATGACCAAGGGTCTACCATTCATGAAATTCTCCATGTTCAGAGAAATGCTTGGTCTATGAATTGAAAATAATTGTTTGTTGATGGCTGTGAAATGATATTAGCTTGTTGTAAATTTGAGATTTATTTATTGATTGAATATTATTGTAGAATTGAGTGGGGGTAAAGTAATCCAGTGCAATTCTACGGACTTTCTCCATGTGAGTTGACAACAGTGTTCATGCAACAGACTGTTTCCCTAGCTTGAGCCACCCCTCGTCAGTCTGTTGAAACATGTTGCATTGTGCACACCTCGTTAACCTTCATCCGCTCGCGTTGACGGCTATCTGCCGTCATTCACATAAGAAAGCATGTAAAACATAACAGAGGGGTGATAGAGTGGTGGGAATCGGTCGTATTCTCTAATTAAACTTTTCTCCGCTAGATGTCAGTCGTTTCTAACTCTTGCGTCGCGTCTTCAACCGTCAGTATGCCTACAAAGTTGAAAAGTGACGCGTCGCGGCTGTTAGCCGTCCCGCGAGCGGTATTGTTACTTTTTTTCCCTGAGCACCGACAGAGAAATGTAAGTACTTTCCGATTTTTTTCAGCATTGTTAATGGTAGATAATGAAGTAGTCACCTTCCTTTCTTGTTTTTTAATAGAATCTTGTTGTTTTTTAGTTTTACCTACTCAGATCTGATGTGTTCTAGAATAACAACCTCTAGACGAACGCAACGATGACCAATGACCATTTTTTTCCGTTTGCTTGACATCGCTGGAATCAATTTGTTCAGAGTATATCAAAGTAATAACCCCTCCGACGGAAATATTATCAGGAGACTTTATCTGGACAAACTGGCTATGGAAATGATGGAAGGGAATTTGAAAGATCGTGCGTATCTGTGAGTCTGAAGTAATAGTCTGCAATGATATTAGGTACTGATTCGTAATTTACTAGTTTTTTCTTTAATTTTGTAACTGCGTTTTGGCCAAAATAAGTTCCTTGATAAGTCATACAATGTTATGAAAATTCAGTTTCATTATATAAGGCAGAACAGATTTAGTAAAGTTTATTACGTTTTTTTTTCGAATGTTTACGATTCCGTTGTGTATTAAATAAAGTTTTTCTTTCCAAATGTTGTGTGTGAACTTTCTGAAAAAGGTGAGGGACGGCTATTAGCCGTCACGCGAGCGCTGCCGGGGCTCGAGAGGGCGCGAGCGGATGAAGGTTAATGCTTATCTGAATATATCCCATTCATCCCAAAGTTTCCTTAAATTATTTCCACGCCTTTCTCTAGACTACATTCTTCACAAAGGTTGAAGCCATACTCAATTCTCGGCCACTCTGTCCGCTTTCAAATAGCCCGGACAAGGCAGAGTTCGCTCTTTCACGCGTGCAAACATAATAAGTGCTTTTGAAAAAACGGGAATTTCTCCTTACTGTGCAGACACCTTTACTGACTTGGACTTTCATCCAAGTCAAGTGACTGATCGAGACATGATTGACAACACTAACTCAGCACAAGATGGAAACATTGTCAAACCAGCACAAGAAGCTAACGGAAGATCTATTTCATGTAATTTGGATCGAAATGTGGAACTGAGAGCTCCTGAAGAGCCAGCTTCGAACACTAACTTGCCACCCTTAACATTAATGGAGACTCAGCCATTGATTCAACCGATACCTTCTTGTTCCAAGGAAGTGAAGAAAACACCTGAAATGGTCCGACCCTTCCCCAAAAGGGACCAGATTATTAAACAATCCACCAGGAAGTCCAAGGGGAGCACGATCTACACGGATTCGCCCGAAATGAAAAGACTGAGGGAAGAGAAAAAAAATATTCCTGGGTCCTCAAAAGTGAAAAAAACGATAAATTTTCGTAACCAGCCAGGGCAAGAATTGTCCGAAGACTCACAAGATTCGGGAGAATGATGAAAATGATTTACAAGAAGACGACATTCAATTCTTGCTGGATAGCGACACAGTGGAAAGTGGGGACTTCCTTCTGATCCAATTTGTCACAAAGAAAACCAACGTCCATTATATCGGTCGTGTGAATGGATTTGATGGACCTTCAGAATATGATGTTCAATATCTTAGGCGATGTGGTGGAAGCTATACTTTTTATTTTCCGGACGTCCAAGATAGGGCTACTGTGGACAGAACCGACGTGATTGCCAAATTATCTGTCACAAGGAGCTCAAGAAATCGCTTCACTTTTAATTACGACTTTAATCGTTTCAATGTTCGTTGAAGAGTTTGAGAAGTATTATGTTACTGCTAATGATTTTAAAAAAAAATGTGATTGGTAGGTTATGAAGAATTTTTCAAGAAATATTTATATTTTTCTCGATTGAAGATGTATTTTTCAAGAGATATCTGCATTTTCAAGTTAACATTGTGATATTTGTATTTTTTTCATTTTTTTATGAGATTCCTATTGCGACGTAAGTCTTCTTCTTTCTGCTCCCTCGTCATTGCTAATCTATTATTATTGTGACCAGTTTTACTGGTCTACTCGTACGTTGCTATTTTTTTCAGTCGATCAGGTAGGTTAATAACTCGATCTTTTATGTTCATTACAGCACCTGATGGGACCAAAAAGAAAAGATATTTTGGATTGATGGAAAACAACACTGACTCGAGAGGGCTTGTCGAATACAGCTGCAGCTCATCAGAATCCCACACCGACAATGAACTCGATTTTGTGAGGTCTAGCAACAACGATAGTAAGTACACCTACATTTACTCACTCAGTTATTTTATAAGATCAGTCATTTTTCTCCTTGGCTTATTTTATATTTGCTATAATATGCATTTGTGCTTAGGTGAGGATCCACCGAAAAAGAAGGCTAGAAAAGTGATACCCCGGCCTGCTTGTTGGAAGTCGAATGTGAGAAAAATGAAGCGGAATCATGGACAAGCGTATTGCACAGGGAAAGAGAACCACGAAAAGATCTTTGGAGCTCGAATCTTAAAGGAACCGTGTGGGGACAAATGCAGACCCAGATGTAGTGAGAAAATCAATGTCGTCGAAAGACAGAAGATCCTGGAACACTTTTGGAACCTTGAGAACATAGACAAGCAAAGGTGGTTTGTGGCAAGTCTCACCAAAGAGTTGAAACCAACGGATGAGCAAGTCAGGGCAAGAAAACCAAACCATACGTATCATCTCCTCATTGGCAAATAGGAAGTTCGAGTATGCAAAAACTTTCATGGGCTACGCTCGATATTTCAACCAAGATGATCAGGACTGTGTTTGCTAAAAGGATGTTTGATGAAGTCAGTTGAACCTGACGTGAGGGGGAAATCACGGAGTTCAAGACGAGACATAGATGCTAGAAAAAAAAAGTACCTACTTAAACCACTTCCAATGCAGTCGCAGTTTTGTGGGTTGTTTTCCAAGATATTCACGCCCACTTCCGGGAATACATTGTTGACGTAGTGGAAATCGAGAGAGATTACATCCAGGTCCACGCCATTGTTTAGTTCAAGCCTTCCCTTTGCTGTCAAAACCATTTCGATTTCCTTCAGCCATCGTTTTTAACTGTTCATCTCTCCTTTTTCTGAATTCCATCAACTGCAGCTGAAACTGTAGCAACAATTTTTGTTGTCTCTTAGATGGTGGCAACTTACTCAATTTGGTCAGGTTCTCTTCGACCTCCCCTTCGTTGATAGTAATATTGTGGCCATCGATATTACAACATCGTATTAATATTGTAACATCGATATTACAACATCCCTCCCCTCAAGTATTTCTTTCACGGAGAATGATAATTTCTTTGCTTGACTACCAGATCGAGTCACAACGCCGCTCTCGCCTGGTTGACTTATGCTTTGGTATTACCGGTATTTGGCGTCTTGGCTTCCTGGAAGCTCCTCTTGAATTAAGAAGCACACTCCAACTTGTGTCGGTTTTCACTTAAAATCTTACTACCCGCAGCATATTAAAGATCAAACACATATCTTTAATGGACCAGGCTGACTAGATAAATTTATATTAAGATTTAACTGTGTGACTAAAGTTCGGTAATTTATGGAGACATGGAATGTTTATTAAGCCCTCTTAAACAGCAAGAGTGTGTCACCACTGTCAAAACCAACACTTCGTATTCAACGCATTCAAAATTAAGAAGCACACTCCAACTTGTGTCGGTTTTCACATAAGGCGTTAGCCATGCTCAATCACGGGGGCCAAGATTGGAGGATATGGTGAAAAAGTTAACTTGATAAACTTGGTACTGGATGACGATCAAACAAGGCCTTGAACAATAAATATTCAGCCAGATCTTCTGTTGCCAGGTTCTTCATTGATAATGTCCAAGCCTTGGCTGCTGAGACAAATGATTCGAGCTCGGAACACGAACACTGTTCAACTGTAGGGATCGAATTTTTATTGCAATAAGTACATTGCGCGACTCTGTATTGCCCAGTATTTTCAGCAACCAGTAATTTGTAGACCTCGGCGTAGTTTTCGGATGATCCCTCCAAATGATTTAAGAATTCCTTCGCCTGACCAGAGAGCTTTGATTTAAAAGCTGCAAATTTAATGTCCTCTGGCAAATGTGGAACGTCGTGAACAGCTCTATCGTAAAGCTGCTTGAAATTGCGGAATTTTGTCAAATTTCCTGAATAAACAGGAACGCTGGCTAACATCGTGGTCA
This sequence comes from Cyrtorhinus lividipennis, assembly GCA_019603395.1. Classification (NCBI taxonomy): domain Eukaryota; kingdom Metazoa; phylum Arthropoda; class Insecta; order Hemiptera; family Miridae; genus Cyrtorhinus; species Cyrtorhinus lividipennis. The sequence continues at coordinate 54,185,525 of CM033998.1, read as the reverse complement.
TGAATTGGTGGGCCGATAGAACTGCAGCAGAACTATTTTGATCAAGAACTGGTTGTTGAGCGGTGGGTAGAGCATTGATTGGCAGTTTTCCAGACATGACTGAGGTTATTATGTTTATTTTGTCGATCAACTGATCAACTTGCTCCTCTGGCATGGTACGGTTTGCCTTCAGGGCGTCATTGAACTTAAATCCAGTGGTTATAAGATCTTCGATTCTGTTCGTGACTGGAGTGGGAAATGAGGTAAGGTCCTGACTGCCAATCAGGTCTGAAGACCATCGTGAAATTTGCTTATAGAGCTCAGCGTCGTCAGCTGCGAACAAAATTACGACCGGGTTTGGGAGGGTAATTATTGATAAACGCATGTTTTCGGCCATGACCAGGAACAGAACGAATGAACAATGTAGAGATCAGTAAGTACTTAGCCAAGAACGAGGCTTGCGACGATGAAATGAGTTTCCGTTGAAAATTGATGACGTCACTCGTCGAACACGTTGCTCTAGAACAAAGCAGATGAGAACTTTTCCCCAAAGACCCAAGAAAGGAAATTAAAAATGCCCTGAACAAAGGATGAGCGGTCTGATTAGTAAATGCAAAGAACAATTTAACGATTAGCGATCAATTTGCGTTGAACGAACACTGCACACACAGAATCGCGGCAACTGAACACTTTCCACGGATATTATTCCCGGGTTTTGGCACCAGAATCTGGGACTGTGGGTTGGAACTGAAGAACTTTTATCAGTTGATTGAACTTTTAATGACTGATCAAATGGATGCAAACGGATTCAGAACTTTATGAGCACAGCAATACGAATGAACACCCCTTTAGTTCGCAGAATGTCGGGTCATCTAGCTTGAGCAAAAAAAGGTCCTACCCTGGTCGACCCAAACGGCGGGTAATTTGAACTGGCTGTTCCTTGGCGTATTTCGATCTTATAGGGAGGCCTGGGGCCGAACAAACCCGATAAATCGATTCTGACGCTGTAAAGTCGCCACAAATGTTCGGTTGCCCTCAGGCAACTCTGGGGGCGAAAGGGTTAAGGCAGAGTGTAGCTTCTCCTGCATCCACCCCCTGCCATCCACATAGATGAACAAGATGATTGTACGCTTCTCTCATTGGCATCCCTGGTGGTCTCTGATATGAAAGGAATTCCCAGCGGTCCTTGGCAACACTAGCGTCATCCAAGCGTTCAATTGCCCCTCTCAATCCCGTTATGTCAATAGTGGCCAATGTTTTAGGTGCAATGGCTTTGAGGACTCTGCCATAGTCGGAATCTTCTAACCCAGTTAAAAATCAAGGGGAAGGCGGGACTTGGTGGGCATCTCATATTATTTGTCATAAGTAACCTCACATCTGGTTAGGAAGTCTATTAAGGACTCACACAGGAATTTTTTTAATTTTGGGAGGTTAGGTAGAGCCCTGGCGGTTTGTGTGTTTTCCTTCTCCATTATGAAGTGGAGGATACTGATATTCAATCGTGAGTTCCAGTAACGAATCGAGTAAATCGATGTTGTGGTCAATCGATTTGTTGCAAACGATATTAGATGCGCTATCTCGAGTGACGTCACGTCTCGTGCCGTGAACCTATAACGGCAATGGCGGACCACCAACCTCAAATTTGTCAAATTAAACGTAACAACTCAATCGAACAATGAGTCGCCACTAAAGTGTCGAGGGTTTGAAAGGATGCACGGGTTGCGAACAGTTCTCTATTTAGAAAATACACGGTGTAGATGTCCAGTGCAGGGCGACCAGGGGCCTATTCCTAGAAGCTCTTCACTCCTCACTCTCCACTCTGAATACATCGTCACGAGAATCGGAGGAGACATCGAGCCTATCACTCGAAGAGGCCGAAGTTTGAGAGCACGGGAGAGACTATTGGTTTTCCTTCACTGGCTAGGGAATGGGTGCCAATATCATGGTGTAGCCGTTATGCATGGTATTGTAAAATCGACTGCGTGCCGAATCGTGCATCAAGTGGTAGCAGCCATCATCACACGTATGTTCCACGATGAAGTACGATGGCCCGACAATACCATCAGCTTAGCGGGTCAATTCTACGAGAAAGGAGGCTTTCCGTGTGTTTGTGGCTGCGTGGATGGGACCATGGTACCTATAGACGCGCCCAACAATTTCGAAGGGCAATATGTGAACCGTCACGGAGACCATGCTCTCAACATTATGATCGTTTGTGGGCCAAATTATGAAGTATTTGCCCTGAATGCCAACTGGCCCGGGAGTACTCACGATGCCAGAGCTCTCCGAAACTCCGCCATCTACAGCAAATTCGAAGGAGGTTGGCGACCGTTCCCGAACGCTGTTTTCCTAGGAGGCCTACTTCTTAAAGCCATGGCTCATGACTCCGCTTCACCTTAATCCTGACGACCCCGCCGAACAGAGACATAGTAGGAGACATAAAAAAGTAAGGCGTTTGGTGGAAAATACCATCGGTATTATGAAGAAGAAGTTCCCATGCCTGAACCACGCGTAGATGGCGGTTTTGGACGGACCAACGAGTTGAAAGCGGGAACTGTTAGACCAACAAAAACATAGGCACTTAATATAAACATTTTCAGAACAAGGAACAGCTGTAAGCGACAATGATGCCATTACTATTTAAAATGCATGTGCTACTACCGTGGCTGTCGGAGATTCAGCAAAGGACAACTCCTCCAAGAACAACGGCCTCCCTGCCACCCCCGCCGCCGTTTCGGGCAGGCTGAGGCCGATAACGGAGGGTGAGTCTGGTTCTAAAATATCTAATTGTTTTATGTGCATACGAGACTAGCGGGAATCTATAAAACAAGTGTCAATTAAACGCGTGAATTAAGTATCAGAATAAGAAGAGAACAGGAAGTTCTCCTACTCTTCGTAATTTCAATGTGAAGAGTACGAGATGAAGATTCGTAAAGCGTGGAGTGAAGAGTTTCTAGGAATAGGCCCCTGATCATCCGCTCGGACTCGACCGACTCGAGACACGCTCCCCGCCGAACTATCGATCTCCGATATTACAATCGAACTCGGCATAGCCGATTAAGTACGACAGTCGATTCCATACACTTCAATAACATGTTTCTTCCTGAAGCCTTGGTCTTCCTCTTTTAATCTTCTTTTTACCATCCTCGTAAATCAGTTGCTCGGCAATTCCATGTGATCAATTATTTCATTGGGATTGAGGCCAAATGCTTTGGCCTTCTTCCTGTAGTCAGTCCAATCGGCGACTATGGCAAAACCCACAACATGAAAAATCATTCGAAGAGGCCACTTTCGTTCTGAGAGAAATACGATAATTTGCAATATTTTGGTTGAGGAGGTCCACACCACCCATCCCATGATTGTAATGCTTGGCAAGATGGGGTCTATCAATTTCCACATATTCTTTCCTGTTCTTACCCCATCGTTTTGTTTTATCGTAAGGCTCAACAGCTGCAAAATTTGAGGCCAACACTACAGAGTTGTTATCTGCCCATTTCAAAATGCTGACATTAGTATCCGGACTCACAAAAAACGATGATCCTCTTCCTTTTTTTGAGAAGCTTTCTGTCATTTGAGAAAGGAGGCGAAAAAAAAGTTGTGATATTACTGGTGGCGTTATAATTTTCCTTCTCCAAAATTACTCGTTTCCATCTTCAAAATGTTCCACAAATCCATGTAGCATCCATGTTCATTGTTAAATAATTTAAATCTCAGATATTTTCAGTTTTAATTTTCAACTTCTGTTCGGTGTATAGCTCTGCAACCAGGCGATGGTCAATCTCATCTTCTCTCAATTCAGTTTATAAACTGGTCTTTTAGGCCCATTTTCACTGAACGAGAGGTTGTCACATTTCTCCCATCATCGTTTTAGAGTTCTCGGATGTCAGTCTGCGGGAATTTGACTCTCGCCTTCTTCGATTTGATAAGGTGATGGCCGCGCTCCCATCTTATCAGGTAATATATTTCTCCCCTAATACGGACGACGTTCGGGCAGTGTAAATGGGGCTAAAAACGGCGACATCATTTTGAAAAGGTATTAGTAATGAACAAGAAACTCTGAAAAAAATGGTCTGTAAGTGGTGAGATTCATTTTCAGGCTTAGAATAAAGCCATGTAATAAACTATTCTCTTGACTCGAACTTCTTTCAATCTATGGAGGGTTCGGTTGTAGCGTGTAACGAAGTCATTCACCTCATCAAATCTGAATCGTCTACGTATATACGCTGGCGTTTTCTCAAATTCGGCACGGCTGATGTAACTGATGGAGACATCCATGTCTCTGAGGGGTTTGGGCGTGTCAGACCCAGATCAAGCAATGGGCTGGCCTTGAGCAGGTGCCTTAGTGGGCAAAGTGGAGTGGCATTGTCCAGTAAGCAGTCTTTTTTTTTTTAGGGCCGCGAGGTGCACTCTCCTTATTGGGGACTCCAAGGTGTTCGATGGGCTGAGGAACAATTCCAGGGTTAAGGAGCAGTTTGAAGAAGTCAGGAAAAGGGGAAGCGAGCTTCCAGAAGATGGTCAATGAGATATTTTTTCGGTTTGCTTGATGCTGCAATCGTCAACAGCTATGTCTTGTACGGTCTAAAACCACATGAAATTACCCGTTCAAGTTTTTTGAAATCACTGGCCTTGTCACTGACTCAACCGCACATGCGTCGGAGATTGGACATCCGAAATCTGCTGAGAAGTCTTCGTAGTAAGATTTGCATTATTCTTGGAGTTGAAGAGGACACAGCAAGGACTTCAGCTGTAGCCAGGGGAAGATGTGCATATTGTAAGGACCGAAAAACAAAGTATTGCTGTGATAAATGCGCTAATGCGTATTCATTTCAAATGTACATAAATTCAAATTTCTGAGCGTTGGGTCTGACAGACCCAGTGTTATCACCCCGGCAAGGTATGTTATCGTGCGAGGGTTAATAAGTGCCGAAACCAAATCATAGTTAAGTCCTCTTAAATCCCAGAGACCGACCCCGTAAGGGTGGAGAAAACTTTTGAACTCAAAACTAGAATCACGGTGAACATCTCGAAATCTCAAACCGAAGCAGACATAACAAAGTTCGTGAAGGAATACCTTGTCCCCAAAACCTAGTACGGAGCAAGCCGATCTGTACGAAGCCTTCTCAAAAGTGCTCGCGATAGTATTCACACACTCGGAAATATCGATCACCAAGTATTCCCGCCTGACCAAGGATATTACAACGGAAACAGAACAGAACAAAATAATCTCCGACTACCACCAGGGCTTCTTGAACCACCGTGGTATTCATGAAACCTACGCACACCTCCAAAGAGATTATTATTGGCCCGATATGCGGCAATCAATCCAAAGAATTATCAATAACTGTCCAGTCTGTGTTAAAGCCAAATACGACAGAGCGCCACTGAAAGTGAAGTACAATGTGACACCAACCGCTTCACGACCCCTGGAAACTTTATTCGTAAACGTAATAAAGAGTGAAGTTTCTTAGCATCGTAGATTCGTTCTCTAAATTTGCTCAAGTTTACCCGCTCGAATCTACGAACTCCCTTGACATAATGGGTGCCCTCCTAAACCACTGCACTCATCACGGAGTACAAGTCTCCATCTCACTGGATAATGCGGCCGAATTTAATTCGTCAGTAATCAGGGAATTCGCTCTAATCCACAAAATAAACTGTCATGATGCACCATCCAGGACTAGAAAGGGTAAACAACACCACCACTTTCTTCTTGTACAGGATGAGCCATTAAAACTTACTTATTTGGAAAAATCGCCGAGGGATGAGGCTCGTTTCACACGGGGAGACGTACGGCTCTCGCCCCTATATAGGAGCGTTTTTCGTTCCTACTACCGCGCCTTTCACACGAGGAGCCCTACGGCTCCCGCTCCTACCTACCACCCTCCACAGGAAGCCATTTTAGTCCCTAAGCTCAGTCGTAGAATGGATCGCACGTTGCTTTTGGGTTGCAAACAAACTTGCTGAGGCCCTTTGGAGGAAGGAATTTATCAATTGAAAAGAGAGTATTTAACTACCGTTTGAGTCGAGCACGACGTCATGTAGAGTGTGCATTTGTAATTTTATCTAATAAATGGCGAATATTTCATCGGGCCATCAATGTGCAACCGGATTTTGTTGTGGACTTGGTCAAATGTTGTATTGTTCTTCATAATTTCGTTCGTGACAAAGACGGTTTCGCGTTTGAAGACGCAATGACAATCGCAGGACTGGAATATGTACAACAGCAACAGCAAGCAAGAGGAACTTTGTCTGCCAACAATGTCCGAAACGCATTCTGCGATTATTTCGTGTCACCTGTGGGGGCTGTTCCTTGGCTGATGGACAAAATTTAAATATGTGGCATAAATTGTCAGTACATTTACTAAGCATTAAATTTTTTCTTATATTTGATGACCTAGTCTTTCTATTACCTATACCTACTGCAAAATCCCCAAAAAGTTTATTGAAATCTAATGAAAGTAATTTTTAATCCCATTATGATAGAAATTGTTTAAAAATATGTAATTTCTTGAAAAATTTTATAATAAATATATGACTGTCTAAGAACATGTGTCTCTGGCGAAGCATTGTCTTTAAAAGTTTCCCAGAGACACGTGTCTTGGGCAGTTATATTTTTAACAAATCTTACAAGAAATGACATATTTTTAACAATTTCTAGCATAACTTATATTGAGATGACACAGATTAAAAAAACTTGAGAAAACATGGACTAAGTACAACACCCAGGAAAACAAAATCTATAAATAAAAATTTCACTTACCGAACTTTTTTTGTTCTGGAATCGACGTTTTTCTACTGTTGTGCAATGGATCAAGAGAAGAAACTAATCGAATTAGTGCGTGTTTATCCAGTTTTATATGACACCAGTCATAGTAAATACATGAAGAGCAAGTACAAACAAGAAATATGGGAGAAGATACAAAAAGAACTGAAAAGAACTTTTTCTTCAGTTCCGATTGGTTTTTGAGCATTGCATCCCTCAGAATAAATAAGAGGTCGGATCATACGATGAACTTCTTCAAATTCAGCTCTATTGTGGCGAAAATAGTTAATGAACCTTTCACTGCACAACTCTTTTGTCATAACAAATTCCCCATGAGAACTTCTTTTTTTCAGGTAGTCACTATTTTTACGCTCATTCTTTCTTGTTCTCTGGCGAAGTAGCAATAATAAGTCAAGATCGGCATCTGAATCTGACTCAGAACTCAAGTTCAAATATTTCAACAACATGCTCTCAAGTACTCACTTCACACACCAGACACTTTCCTATTTGACACTGCTTCTCAATATGCGAAGTCAACTGTGCGACGCAGATTTTTTGCCGATGCTGCCCGGTGCTGTGCTGCGCTGCCTGGACCGTGCCGCACAGCTCAATATGCGCCTTGTCTTGGAGTATGCTACTGATCCGCCTTCACACTGTAGAACCGTAGACCCGCATAGCTTAAATGATGTACTTCAAGTCTACATATTCAACTGCCTTAGTCTTCCTATTTGCCTTCTTCACTGTCGAGTTGTAATATTATAATATAATAATAATAATAATAATACTATGTTATAATATTATACCCCGTTCATTTCACCTCGCGTGATGTAAAAAGCTTGCTTAAAACATACATCTTTGCATCATTTCTCCATTTCCCTTCAGGTTATGGGCCCAGGAATAATTAAAAAAATCGTTAAAGTAAACGTTCAACTAAAAGATTGTCACAATTCTTCATTTTGGAAAGTTCGCGGTATCAGTCATGACTTCAACGTGGGACGTGACTGGTGTCAAAAAAGTCATGAACAATCGTTCCCAATCTGGAAATTACAAACATCAATCCATTTTGAACTGTACAAATTCACATCAGATGTACTCAAAACTGTGCTCACTGTTTGAATATTCCTCCAATATTCATTTCATTTGTGAACGTTTACAAGCATGTTCAATTTGCAGGCGGTGATGATGCAGAGTATTTCCGCAATTGAAAGGGGTTCCTCATTCCTTGACCATCCAGGTCATCTCCAGTGCAAACTTGGAGATAGAACACCGGGGTGTGTTGGCATAAGGAGCTAGTTGACGCACAACCTTAATTTCTGGCAGTAGATAAGAGAGAGTACTGTCATCGCAGTGGTAGAGGGGGGGGGGGGATCTAGCCACATCTCTTCTCCTCGTATGGTGTGAGTGCAACATTTTGTGTTTTTCGAGGATTTAAGCAAATAGGACGCATCACTTCAGCTAAAAGAGGAACGCTTGTGACTGTAGCTGTTGCCGTGTCAGCTGGAGGTCACGCCATTCCCCCATTCTGTTTTCCCACAGGTCAATTACAAGGAACATTTCGTGCAATCTGGACCAGAGGGATCTAGCAGTGATGCCAACAAGTCAGGGTGGATGATCGAAAAGAATTTTGTGTACTTAGCACACCACTTTATTCACTTTACTAGGTGCTCAAAAGATCGACCAGTCCTCCTCCTCCTTGACAACCACAACTCGCATTTGTCAATTGAAGCACTTGACCTGTTCAAACTAAATAGGGTAGTAGTTCTATCGTTCCCTCCTCACTGCAGCCACAAGAAACTTGAAGAAGAAACTTATTTATAATCCAAACGGCCGAATCACAAACAAATTGAAGTTCTCCGACGAGCTCAGAGACCTGCCATTCAGACAGAAAAACAAACCGTGCAAAGACTTTAATTTCCCTCAACTACATAAAGTCAGACCCCAAATACCGATAGATAAGTAGAGTGATCTGCATGCCCTCAAGCATCTTCTGCCGACGGACACTCATTCTTATTACGATAACATTCCCTGTGAAAATGCCAGCAGGCGTCAGGTAAAGCGCCAAGAGGAGAGTTAAGATAAAACCAGCAAAAAAAAACCCAAAAGTAGCCATTCATTTTTACTAATTCAATCGGTACAGGTTCAGGTACGGTTTCCAGTTTCCTAACGTTCAACTTTGCGTTGGTTCATTGATTTTGTTATTGACGTTATTGAAAAGTATCGAGATAACCCTTGTTTGTGGCAAGTTACACTAACGATTACCACGACAAGGTAAAGTGTTAAAGAGCCCTTGATGACTTTTTGGAGCTATTTAGATCTATTGATCCACTTGCCAACAGAGAAACGGTTCTAAAGAGACTTGCATCCATTCAAAGTTCGTTCAACAAAGAACAAGTAAAGGTATTTTCGCTACGTGCATTTGGTGTATAAGAATAATAAACCAAAATTGGTTTATTTAGGTAAAAGCTTCTCTTACGTCAGGGACTGGCTTGCAAGATGTTCACATACCGAAATGTGGTATTACAGCCATCTACAATTTCTGGCAGACACCCCAGATTGGTGACAACTATGTCACTATTGGATGATATGCCGTTCAACGATGAGGTAAGGAGCAATAATAAACTATACATAGCTGTAATAGAACAAGGGAACAAAACATGTTCCTCAATGTGTGTATTGCAAAAGGAAGGGACACACTAGGGCTGAGTGTCGACGGGCAAATAAACTTTGTTTCGATTGTGGGCAGTTGAATACCCACTTTGCAGCAGACTGCCCACATCCCTCGAATGCTACTCGCACATATAAACCTAACTTGAAACCAGGTACACATAAACCTAACTTGCAACCAGCTCAGTCCCGTTTGGCTTTGTTATTTCTTGTCCCAGAGCGCCATCTACTGGTAATGCTCCAAAATTGTTCAAGAAGCCGATGGGAAAAGCCAAATTGCTTGCCTCGGAGTTTAAGAGTCACTAGGACTCTGTCTTCGCGATCGTGGGCCCCATCACTGGACAAGACTCTGACGATGTGTGGATCTCAATGGGTGCCAACGAAGAACATGTGAGCACTCTCAACTATGTAAGTGAACGCCGTGGCTCCGGGACTCCTTTCCAGATGACAAAAGGTAATACTCACTTTACTGCAATCGTTGATACAGGGTGCAAAGCATTTAACAAATTCAAGGGACTTCCTTTCTAATATCGTTTGCCTGTCACGCAGGGCGACTTCAGCAGGGTCAGCGAGTCTACTGCCCACAGAATCATTCACAGGTACATACCTGACGTCTGCTGCTAATATGATTTTCTTACCAGTTCTCTGCTCCATTTATTGAGTACATTAAATGTACTCACCAAATTTTGGTGACAAGGCGCCATTAACAAAATAGTCAAGTTGAATGTTTTTTCCTAGGGTATCCCATGCAACTGCAGCGCTGTCGCGTCAATTTATTTATTTTCCAAGATCAAGAGCGGAGGTGATGCAAAATAATATAGAATTCCACAGAATTGCAGGATTCCCGCGGGTGATAGGAGCTGTGGATTGCACACGTGTAGGAATCATCAATCCCGGTAAATACCTACAAATTTGACGATCTATGAATAATCCTCTATCTGCTTGATAATAGCTACTGACCTCCAATATTCATTTCATCATGTTTAATTTGCAGGCGGTGATGATGCAGAGTATTTCCGCAATCGAAAGGGGTATTTCTCCTTGAACATCCAGGTCATCTCCAGCGCAAACATGGAGATACTGGGCATTGTGGCTCGTTGGCCTGGCAGCATCCACGATCAAACCATTTTTGATCAATCTCGAATCCGAACTCTTGGAGAAAGATGACCTCGTAAACTGCAGCTATGTTTCCCTGCGGTGGCTGGAAGTCATCAACAGCAATAAAATTTGGTCCACTCCATGCGCAAGAGGAGGGTTCCGTCAGAAAGAGTCCTTACAAACGTTGTCATCCCTCCTAGGGTTTCCGTGCGCATCCCCTTTCGCCCTTTTTTATTACAAATAAATAAGGAGTAAGTAAAAGGAGCTCAGACATTGAGAAATTATTTTTTTGGGAATTCATAAGGAATAATCCCAATATTCATTGGGAAATGATCCTGAAACAGGATGTATGGTGATAACGTCGTAGAAACAAGATCCGTATACAGCATCGGACATGCCCTACTATGCTCCCGCAATTTATTCAGTCTCCCAGAACAACCCAACCATTACATCTTGTTGGGAGAATCCACTATGGCATATATCCAGCCGGTTCCTCTTTTTGGAAGCTTGCATTGAGCAGCACATGGCCAAAATGTTCTTCACATTCTCTTTGGCTGTTTTGTTTCAGTAGAGATTGAGGGCGATGGCCTCCAAGTTCTGCCACAACAGGGTACCCACTGGAGAGACGAATCCCTGATTTGCTCCTTATGTAATGTCCTTTGAGAGCTCAGAGATCAACTTCAGGACAAAGTTGGTCAGAGGCGGGAAACAGTTGACAGCCAATATTCGCAGGATTCATTCAGCGCTCAACCTGAAACTTTAGTCCGGTTTGGCTTACTATTCTCAAATACCGGATACGTCGAGCACGTCGTACACAGGACTAAGCACCTCTTGTCAGTATGATGTCGGAGACATCCCGGAATACCCAATAATTGCACGGCCAAGATTTATTTACAATCTACGCACCCCTCGGATGCATGGATGGAAACATGGAGAATTGCATGAGAAAATTGCTGATTGTTTGCTGGAGTATAGTGCTCATTTTAGTGAAATCATTCGTTAGTTCCTTCACTTCCACTTCAAATGGCTCCAACTAGGAAGCAGCTCCTCAACAAGCAAGAGTGGGAGCTTGAGTGGGTTTCAGTTGGCTCTTTCTCAGGGTTTTCATTTTTGACTTTAATATAATCTTCAAATCACCAGCAACAGATGCATGTTCCCAGTGCATTCGTTTGAATTCACAGATTAAGCTGTTGCCATCAAGAAGTTCCAAAGAAGTTGTCATGGTCAGACTTACAGTTCACAAAATGAAAGCAGTAGCGTGGCCAGCTGAAGAAGGAAGAAGACGAAACTGTGATGACGATTTCCTTTGACTGCCAGAAAAATCAATTCCTCCAGTGCCCCGTGTTCCAGACCAAGTATTTGTGTTAATTACGGCAATTTTTGATATTTCCCCTCAGTATGCTGCTGCTCACTGCCACTCACCCTGGCTTTCTCTTTTTGTCAGAAATCTTTATCCCAGTTTCTTGAAACCCACCTGGGTTTTCTCTTTCTCTGTTGCCTAATCCTATATCAATTCAATTCAATTCAATAAATGTTTTATTTGTTGATGCATGATGATTTTTCCCAGTTTCCTGAAACCCGCCTGGGTTTTCTCTTTCTCTGTTGCAGGAAACCATTCCTTTGGGCCTATGTCCCGTTTACTCATTGAAAAGCCGGCTCTGGTTGCAGAGGAGGTAGATAAATTCAGGGCAGACTCAAATTTCAAAATTACCATTGACGACGAGGTTTCCATCCAGATGTTTGAGAAAAATATGAATCGACTTGAAGGGGAAATTTCGAAGCTGGTGGACATAATCTGAGCAAATTGTAGCAAATGTGCGAATGTATTCCCAACTGCAATTTACGGCCAAAAACGTTCCTACTCACCCCAATTACATCAAAAAAGGAAAAACTCGTTCAGCTCCGAGGACTTGCACGTTTACCCGAGTTTGAGATGCCAAACTTGAATGGGAATGTCTTACTCTGGGATGCATTTTGGGACCAGTTTTGTGCTAGTATGCACTGTTGCTCGAAATTAGCAGACGTAGACAAACTCAAATATCTCCACAGTGCATTAGACGGAGTTGCAAGAAATGCAATAGAGGGTCTGAACACTACTTCCGTAACTACGCTATTGCCATTGATAGACTGAAAAGCCGAAATGGAAAACCGAGAAAGCAGATTGACGCCCATTATCAACTACCCAAACGACTGACTGTAGAAAGAGTGCTTGATGCTATTGAGCGTCACCTCAGTGTGCTTCACTCCATGGGAGAAGATAGGAATCAGAAATCCTTGCGACCAGTATTGTTGGATAAATTCCCGAGTGAGATCCGTCATGACTTATGCTTTGTAACTATAAACGATAGTCATTCTTTGGATGAATTATGCAGCTTTCTTGATAAAGTCATTTCTGACGAGTTTCTTAACCCTTCGATCTTGAGTCCAGTTGGAGTGCCAAACCTGTATAAGGACCTTCAAAACCCACACGAAGTTATTTGGCCTATCAAACCTACCGCATGATCCAGACAATGCAGGAACTTGCCATCTGGAAGCCGTGTACAGTGTAGCAATCATGCTTGTCATTGCGGGTACATTTGCATTCGTGTGCAGAGAATGAAGGATCCTTCAAAGGCTCTAAACACGTTTATTTCAGCCGTCATCGGCTCTAAACCCGTTTGTTTCAGCCGTCATCGGCTCTAAACCCGTTTGTCGCTTCTTCGCGCTCAACTAAATGAAGATTCAAAGAAGGCGATCGATTGTGATGGAAAGAAAACTGAAACTTTGACTGTTGATCTACAAAAACGCATCAGTTGCCAAAAGTTCCTACTGGAATTGCTTACTATTTGCGGCAGCTCAATTTCTTCAACCTTGGTATTCACGTTGGGAGATCTAATCGTGGATTTTTCAATCTTTGGTTGGAACACGAAGGAGGAAGGGGTACCCAGGAAGTAAAATCATGTATAAAGAAATATCTCCAAACTAACATAGCATCATGTGTCGACGATCTAATTGTATGGACCGATTCATGCGGGGGACAAAACCGGAGCATTAAGACAGTAGTAATGATGCTTCATATTCTTCACTCCGTGGAGTTTAGTTTGAAAACCATCACTTTAAAATATTTACTTTCAGGTCACAGTTTTCTACCCAATGACTCTGAATTCGGAGATGTAGAATGTCTATTAAAACACCAAGTTTGACTTTACACCCTCGACGATTATGTCAATGTAATGTTGGCATGTAGGAAGAAAAACAAATTCGTGGTCAAAAAGATGGAAAAAGAAGACTTCTTGTCTGTAGACAAACTGCTCAAGGGGATCACAAACAGAAAAAAAGGATTCATAGAAACCTCAGGAGAACAGGTCAACATCAACTGGCTCGAAATCCACGAGATCCATCTGAAAAAAGATGCTCCATTCAAATTGTTCATGAAAAGAAGCCCAGAAGACCCAGAATACATGGTAGTAGATATTTCAAGAAAGGGGACGACTAAAAATTTATGGACAACTGCATTGTGCCCGTTGTGGGAGACTGGAAGACCATTATCAAAAGAGAAGATAAAGGACGTTCGAGAGATCATGAAACTTGTCCCCACAGACGCTAAACCATTTTACACAACTATTTTGAGAGGGGCCGTAGCAAGAGAATTCGAGGATGACATTGAAGGGTATGGCATGGAAGGTGTAGAAGAGCCGGAAGAAAATGTTTAAAAGAGTTCCGCTCTGTTGTACATAATTTTATATTTTTCCTGACAGTTGACGATTTTTAATAATAAAAAATTAGAAAAATTAATGTTGCTCAGGTACTTATATAGTAGTTAAAAATTACAGGCAATCATAATCTCCGGGCAGGAATGGAAAGAAAAGCCTCTTTTATCACTTAGATGGTTATTGCATTAATGGATCACTCAATAAAATTAGTTATGCAATAACCAATTTTCAATGTTAGAGGTTCGAAATTTCATTGGATATGTTTTTATCGTTATTTTTCAAGGGAAACCTATCATACTGGTTCTATACATATCAAAAAAGTGGGGTATAAAAGCATTATGTACTGTGGAGGGAGATTTTTAAGAAAATGCGTGTTTCTCAAAATCAGCTATTTGCCACTTGGATGGTTATTGCATAACACGGTTCAATTCAGTCAACTCCCTGACTCCTGAAAATTCTAGTCACTGTCACAGCCATCTCCTGACAAAGATTGTCAAATTGTAAAGTTCTCCGATGCTGCTGCTCATGAGTTGGTGCCTGGGCCTTCAAACCCACCCACTTCAGTTTCAGAAATTGCTCTGAAACCTACTGACAGCTGGGGACTAAAGGGAGGCTTGAAAAGTGGCTGGATTTTATTGGGTGTGACGATCTTCGTGACCGTAGCTCAAATTACATAGTCAGAAACACCGTTTCTCGGATCTCAGGGTTCTTACCCCATTTTGAAAGAATCTCCATCCATTCGCTATTCCTTCTGTCCGTCAAACCAGCAACGATCCAACATTCGTCCCTAAAATTGATTTTCGTATTTCGTCATCCAGTACCAAGTTTATCAAGTTAACTTCTTCACCATATCCTCCAATCTTGGCCCCGTGTCTGCCCCTGTTGTTCAGAGATATGGTCAAAAACTAGATCAATCGGCAACCCATGATGCTGCAGCAAATGTCACGACAGGTAGGTGAATGTGGTTGTGAGACTCAAAAGTTCTTGAGATTTGAAACACGTTAGGATAGATACCTATCCTTGTAAATTTTTATGATGCACATTTTGTATCAATTTGGTTGTTATCTGTTCATATCCTTTCAGATGAACCATCGACGTCTACATTCTCAATGTTAACTAGAAAATTTGACACACTAATGGTGGATTTCACCACCTCGAGTTAAAGTTCGGATTACCGGTAACCCGAGGAATAAGGAAGAAAACGCGAAAAACGCGTTTCACCACTTCGAGTTAGCGTTTAACCTAGGGTTACGGGGAGCTTTAACTCGCAGATGTTAACTCCCACTTCATCCTCGAGTTAAGACATTTAAATCTGAGAGTTAAGGTTTTTGTTGCTGTTGTTGGTGTCTGTATCGGGGATATCATTCAGTTTGTGTGCCTATTTCGCGTATTGTTTCCCTTTATTTTTTATTTTTTTTGGTCTACGCTTTCGGAATGGCATATCGTAGGATACAATTTGAGGACGACGACGACGAAATAGACTTTATTATCAGTCTGGAAAGGCGTCCGCGTGTGTTCAAAGTGAGAATCGATTTCTTGGAGTTGTACGACGATGTAGACTTTATTGACAGATTTCGACTCTCTAAATCAACATTTAGATATGTGTTGGGAATTATTGAAAGTGAAATAACACCGCCTTCCCTGAGGTAAGTACCTACACAATTTCTAAAACTTCCTAATCCAACCAAACACCATTTCAGTCTGTTCATCTGTATACCCAGGTTGCTACATTGATTGTATATGAACTACAAAGTTGATGTGATATTTTTGGTTCAAGGAATGAAGCAGTAAGACCGGCAACCAAATTGTACATAGCTCTGAGATACCTGGCCACAGGCTCGTTTTTGTTGTCGATAGCCGATTTTGCTGGAGTAAGCACATCCTCAGCTTGTCGCTATGTTCATCAAGTGTGCAGGGCTATATTCCGCCGCTTGGTTTCTTTAATCCACCTATCACTACAATGACGAAAATATGCACATGAACGACTGTCTCCAGTTCAGAAGACATAAAAAGGTGAGCCGTACATTTTGAGTAACACACGATACCACCAATTGCCAGTGGTAGGCAACTCGATGCCGTAGGTAACACGTAAGATGTGTACTGTAAATTGTTCTAATAAGATGAATGTGTCAATGTTGCTGTAGTTGTCAATAGCAGTATACTACGTTTTCACTGTTTTATTCTTAGGTCACCCGCCTACTTCTTTCTTCCATGGGAAAGCGCAATGTCGATGTTCGAAGCCCTGGAAACAACCTTCACAAGAAAGGGGAACATCCTCGCCAACCATCAAGATCTGCAAGACCTGCTGCGAGATCTGTCAAGCCTCCAGCTTCTACAATGCCCTAGACAGAAACCTGGTAGACCAAGATGAACCATTCGAGCAAGAAGAGCTTCCAGTGTGTAATATCGATGTTCATTAGATGACGTCATTTGATCAGGCAGGTTACGTGGCAGAAGGTTACAAATTATTATGATCAACTTCCCTAGTGAATCAGAGCAGTTGTAATTTGTACAGAAGGATCCCGCTTATATCTCCGTTCGGGGGTGAGGTTGCGCCGTTCTCCATTCCCTCATGGCACATTCTGTTTGGATCATCAACTTCCATCCCATTCACTTCGGCGGCTTTCATCGCTGCGTTGAGCATGGCTAACGCTTTATGTGAAAACCGACACAAGTTGGAGTGTGCTTCTTAATTTTGAATGCGTTGAATACGAAGTGTTGGGTTTTTTCATTTGTGAACCAGTCTACACTCAGCCACGAGAAAGCCACCAAATTTTTCAAGGGTGTTCAACATCTTCACTCATTGCTGCAGTTGGTTAGACGAACCAGTGTGTATACGTTTCACAGATGACACCAACAATTGGTGGTACATTGCAAATAAAATTACCAATAAATGACCCCATGGGAATCATAAAGAAACCCAAAAAGTCCCGTTATTTCTGGAGATGAAAGCGATTCAATCGGGAAAGTAATCAAACCGAATACTCATACTCACTCGCCAAGGTGCAAAACGTCGAAATATAAATTGTTGAAAAAGCCTCTCTCACATTGTAATTGCATCACTTATAAAATGTGGCGTTTGCAACTATGTTTATTACGAGAAATGTTCCACATTATAATACGTTAACAATATTTATTTGTAAAACTCGATGTTATTTAATAAAAGCGTCATCCAAAAAACTATGTTTTCCACACCCCCCATACCACATTACAGTCCTTTAAAATACCTCGCATCTTTTTTTTTTTTTTTTAAATGTAATCCCGTCGTGATGCAATCATACCAATCGCATGTTCCGACGTTTTGTAGGACAATTTTCTTTTGTTTGTTACTATGGATGATGCAATTTTTCATCTTATTGGGAGGTGAGGACCCATAAAAAGAGAACAAGTTGTGAAATGGACATCATTATAACTTTTGATCCTACATCATCAACCTCCTCAAAAACATTACAAGGTGTGTTGGTTCAATTATTTCATGATTTTCTTATCCAATTTTCAAAAAGCGCATGGCTGATTATTATTTAATGGTTTCAAATGAGCTCATTTTGGGACAAAATAAAGAAAGCATTCTCCCTGATTGAAGTAAGAAACCCGATTTTTTGAACCTACGTCAATTGTATTACATAGTCAAATTTACAGGAGTTGAAATGAAGAATTGGGAAGATGGTCCAAGCGTATTTACAGGAAGAGGGGGATAATGGCAGGAGACTAGATGGTAAAGAACTTGAGATGTTCCCTGTCTATCTCCCTCACAGAATTGCCAGTAAAGTAAGCGACCAATACATCGCCAAATATAATAACATACCTGATGCTCCATTATCATTAATTTAGCGAGAAAAAATAGGAGTCGCACTTGACATTGATTTTGTTTAATGCCTGTGAGACCAAGAACAAGATGGCTTAGTAAAAGAGAATAAAAGACTGTCAGATGTGTGACAAAATCCAGAAATACGTCAGAAAGTAGCCACAGCTCAATAGCAGACTCGATAGTAAGGGATGAACAAGGGGGAGAAGAAAGGCTTGCGAGTCATTAATGTCACTGGCAGGCAATTTTGCTTTCCATGATGCAAATTTTTAAACTAAAACACGCGCGCTATGCGTGTAGCAACGCCGAATAATGAAATATAGCCCATTGAAAGGACGCAGTTACATACCATTACATACCCCTTCAGTCCCTGTGTACAGTATACTGTACACAACTTTTAAACTGTGTATGTCGTGGTTAGGGTCGTCTCCGAGACAATATTGACGGTCTAACAACAACTACCACTTCTATTGATAACATAGGAGTGACTTTTAGATCAAAAATGAGCAATGAAAGGTTATTTACTGTGAGTGAATGATTATGGACGCGTATGAATAATATAAGTACCTACTAACAATTTGTATGTGGGAATAATAATAGAGTAGAAACAAAGCGTTTAGTTCACTATATTGCGATTTCTACAAAGAAAAAAGATGTCTTCCCTAACCAAAGATGTCGAAGAGGTCACCGAGCTCATGAAGACAATAGATTCTACTGTTGGGACAGTTTACATAATGTGGAAGGGACGGAAGATGGAAGATTTGAACGCCAAGCCAATACGCAAGGTCAGACACTGGGTCCAGGTCCAGCCCTCGCAAGAACCCGATCGAGACCAGCAGAAGAAATGAATATTGTTGCGGCTAAAGACATTTACAGCGAACCATCACTGGGCAATCCTTTCTCCGGATTTTGAACTTCTGACCAAAACTCGGCCAACGTACTTCTGGTTCCTGCTTTTTTCATCCTCCTGTTAGCTACCTGCCTTTTTCTATGTCAAATATCTCTCATATGATGGTGTTAGAACTTAAGTATTGGGTACTGTATATTATATTATTATTGTATTATATAAGATAAGTATGGCAGTCGTACGAGGGCCTTATAAAAAAACAACTTTATTTACACGTTACACGGACGAGGTGAACCGCAAGGAGAGTACTACGAGACTAACTTCAGCGGAGCGCGCAGGCTCCTTTTATAATCTCATTATGGCTAGTCAGCAGTTAGTTCGGATTACAGATGTTCTACGTATGTAACTTATATAATGGGTATTTGATATACTAATAACATACGATAAATATAGTGCATATAGCGCATATAGTAAGTAAGTAGTATTTATTCAATATATTAAGTACATATTATATATGTTATTCAAATTTGCACATATAGGTGACGTTCACTCTAATGTTTACATAAAGATTTAAGCTAAGAGCCTAGAGTAGAAATGCATGTATGTATTATAGCGACACAGATACAAGGGGCAAACTATAGACAGACTTATCAGTGAAACCGTCAGGTAAGTATCATAGGAACCCGCGGCAGAGGTGTGCGATTGCTAAACCAGACCCCCATATAAGGCATCACACGATTTCAGCTCACAGAAAGCAATTCCCCCGTGGCTTTTGCGATCTGTCTTTTTCACGAGCCTCTGGATGCAAGGCCCACCAGAGGATGCACAGGTCTCAAACTCCATTCACGTGTACTGACTGCCTCTATAGGGCGTCCACAGCAACTGCTCTCAAAGCGCATAAAGCAATCAATCACCCGAAAATGAAACCATTCCTATGCGATCTATGCTCAAAATCGTACTCGCACGCACGGTCCCTCACAAAGCACAAAAGGGTACATGACCAAATGCCCAATTCACCATCAGAAAGTCCACATTGGCTTAAAACAATTATCTTGTATGTTTTGTGACTGCATGTTTAGTATGCCCGTGCACCTCATTTCCCACATAAGGGGACGACGCGCAGATAAAAGTCTCATCTGCGAAATCTGTAACGCCATCTTCAATGATGCAAATTGCTTCATATTCCACAGGAAAGTTTCTATTTGACGACCTCTCAAAGCAATGCCGCTCGTTCCCGAAAACGTATTGGTCTGCCTTTCTTCCTTACATATTGACATTACCTAGTGGACCTAACCCCATACATTTAATTCCAGATACCGCTAGTCAAGCAAAAAGTACTGCTGGTACTTGAGTATTAAACGGAGGCCACTATTACGAAACGCGCCGCGGCACTTATAGAAGGTTAAATTGTTATAGATGAGGGTAAACAGTTATATGAGGGAGGTTTGTGTATTCAGTGTTGAAAACAAGAATAGTGGAAAAATTGGTGGCGAAGGTAAAATTGTCGAAATTGACGAGAGTTTGTTTACCAAGCGTAAAAATAACGCCGGGAGAGTGCTACCACAGCAGTGGGTGTTCGGAGGTCTGTGCCGCGAAACAGGACAGAGGTTTTTAGTAAAAGTGCCGAACCGTGGGGCAGATACATTGCTTACTGAAATATTGAACCATATTGAACCGGGAAGTACGATAATTTCAGACTGTTGGAAAGGTTACAAGTCTGAGGAACTAGAAAACGCCGGCTTCACACATTTCACGGTAAACCACAAATACAACTTCGTGGACCCTGACACTGGGGCTAGTACGCAATATGTCGAGCGAATGTGGGGCAGTGCAAAGTGGAGAAATAAAAGGCAGCGAGGAACTGCGCGCCATCATTTGGATAGCTATTTGGTAGAATACGTGTGGCGATCAGATGTGACTGCTAGCGGCGGCGACGCTTTCAACTCCATCCTGACCGACATTGCTGCGTTCTGGGTTGCACAACGTCAGAACCAGGCGTCGGATTAATTGTAAACTTCACCTGTTAATCTATTAAAGTGTGTTCTTTCCAATTATGTAGTTATTTATGGTATCCCGTACGAAATATTTCTGTAGGTTAGGTGGCCTCCGTTTAATACTCAAGTACCGTACTGCTCACAAAACTAACTAACATATTCCTTACATATTTTATTAGTCTTCTCAATAAGAATACACAGTTCTTCGGGATTTCATTTTCTTGTGTTATATTGAAGATGTCTATTAAATCAGTTGAGTAACATTCCCGGTGATATTGTCGTCCGGTCCGACTACAATTATTATCCAGTCATATAAAATTACCGTTCACGACATTACCCCGACCATGAGGGCAACTTTAGAAGAGTGGGGAAATATCCTAACAAAAGTGGCGACTTTGCAAGGGTCCAGAGGAAATGCGATTGGATCGCAGCTGTCCTCCCAACATTGACATACAACACATGTTTCAAGGACTGCCTTAAAGAAATCAGATTGGGCCATAACGAGTACATGGATCATCCCGAGGAATCAATTAGAATAAACCAAAGAAATCGCCCAAATTGGCCTCAACTCGTCCCACGCAACACTTCTAAGTGGGCTGAGAATCACTCTGCTAAAGAGGTCAGCAGATCAGGCCTTGTCTTTGGGCCCATTGGTCCAAGTAATGTCACTGTGTAATTCTCTCACCACTGACAATGATTACCACATTATTATTATTTACTTATTGTATTTTTATTTTTTTCCAAATCATTTATTTTATTATTATTATTATTATTATTTTTTATTTTATTTATTTTTTTTTATTGTGTTATCAGAGAACAACTCAGGCCCGTCAATTCAGGCACTGCCTACAGACGGGCTTCATTATTCGGGCAGTTTTAATTTGTAAATAATCTTTTAATTTTGTTGTGAATAAACTTTCTTTTCTCTCTCTCTTTCTTTCTCACACGAAATGGATAGGTGCACTATGTACGAGGAACTCTCGCGCATCTGACATTTAAGGAGTATCTAATCGCGGTCGTGCAGGAGTGTAGCCCCAGCGAACGGCTGCCATTTCAATTGCTCCTGGCATTGCCGTGTCGTGGGGTGAATCGGGTCGGTGGGGTGAATAGGGTCACTTTTCTCGAAAAATGTGAAAAGTTAGATATATCGAACATGGCAATATTTAGACGATTGTTTCTGGAGGGAATTTTCTCGAGAGGTACCTAGGTACCAATTCATGAGCACAGCGGTGTTGTAGCTGTCCACCATGCTTGTGGAACATACCCATAAGTGGAGGTGAAAACTCAGCTGTTTCGCGTTACCCTAAAAACTTTGTTTGTCCTCCAGTGTGTGTTACCTTTAGCCGCGTATTTTGATTTTTCTTGTGTTTGTTTACCACTGACAGAGTTATTCCAAAAGGAGTTGTGCAATTTAAAAATTTCTGTTCGTGTATAAACTTAATTTTGTTTTCATCGGGCGTGTTCAGTGCAATTGTGGGGTGAATCGGGTCAAGATGCCTCGCGCCTATAAACCCGATCCTCGAGGGAAGAGGTACATCAGGCGAACGGAGGAAGAAATTGAAAGAGCTATGAAAAGCATCAGAGAAGGTAAAACGATTCGTCAAGCATCAAAGGATTTCGAAATTCCGTATTCTGTTCTACAACGGCGTGTAAAATGTCCTCATCTACGACGTCCTGGCGGTCAAACCGTTCTTCGGCCTGATGTTGAGGAGCTTATTGTATCTCGTATAGTAACCTGTTCTGAATGGGGCTATCCCTTTGATCGGTCTACGCTCCGTTTCTTCATCAAAGGCTACCTGGATCGTGTTGGGGCAACGGTGAAAGGCTTCCAAAACAATTTACCTGGCCCGGAGTTTGTTAGAAGTTTTTTGAAACGGCATTCAGCTAGAATAAGCCTGCGAATGGTCCAGAATATTAAAAGATCGAGAGCTGCTGTTTCGAGATAAACTCTTCAAGAGTATTTTCAAAATTTGGAAAAAGAAATTAGGGGTGTGCCTCCGTCAAATGTCGTCAATTATGACGAGACGAATCTAACTGACGACCCAGGTCGCGTCAAGGCGATTATGAAAAGGGGCACGAAGTATGCCGAAAGAGTAATGAATCACTCAAAATCATCAACTTCAATCATGTATGCTGCTGCTGCTGATGGAACCCTGCTACCGCCATACGTGGTGTATAGGTCGAAACATTTGTATGACTCGTGGGTCGAAGCAGGACCAAAAGGGGCTCGCTACAATCGCACCATATCAGGGTGGTTCGACAGCGACTGTTTTGAGGATTGGTTGCAGAAGTTGGTAGTCCCCTATTTTCGAAAACTGGATGGCCCAAAAATCCTCATTGGTGACAACTTGTCGTCGCATCTCTCGGTGAATTCGGTGAAATTGTGCACCGATAACAACGTAAAAATGATATTTTTGCCTCCTAACTCAACCCACCTTACCCAGCCGCTAGACGTCGCCTTCTTTCGGCCTTTGAAGGAACACTGGAGACGTATTTTGACGACCTGGAAAATGGGGCCTGGAAAACAGGAATCTTGCGTTCCTAAAATCGTTTTTGCACGATTGTTGAGTCAGCTGGACGCAAAATTGTCGGAGAGGGCAGGTGAAAATATTCGAGAAATATCCAAGTTGGATTTCTCTAGAGGTAAACCTGACAATTTGGCATTTGATTTAACTGGAACCCCTTATATATTAGCCAATAAGCTTTACAAATTTAAGACGAAGTAGGTAAATTCTGCTACGGATTTCCATGAATTTCATCTCAAGGCATCAGCCTTGATAGCATACCATAAAAAATTTGGTCAAAAATGAGACTTTTTGTTGTTGGAAATAGGTGATCCGAATTTCCCTACTTTCGGAGAATCACCCACTTGTATTTCACATACAAGCCACACTTATTTTTTGAATATATTTATTGAATGCCATACAATAATAAATAATGTTTTACGATGAGTTCAGTACTTCCCAGTATTTCATTTTCATGCCCTGAATGGGCAACGTAACTTCCAGGGCACAGGCTTTGAACTCCGGTAACCAGGCAACGTGACCTTCAGGTTACACCAACCTAGAAACTAGACTAACTCAAAATAAAATTTTTTTCGCGTTATTTTCCGTTCATTTAGGCCTCAATAAAGAAAAAAAAGAGGGCGAAAAAATTCATCATCAAAATTTGAGGTCTGCCCGTTAAAGGCTCGTTAGAGACAAATGGAACGAATACGGTTCGAAGAGGCTCCAATTGAATTCGAAAACAAAAATATAAAACAATCTTTTAATGGCGAAGTGATGAAAATTGGGGCTCTATGGAACCTCTTTGCTGAACGAATCAACGAGATTAGAATTCAACCTGGTGTGTATAGCAAGTCAGCTGATAGAAAATCAAAGAGAATTTCTGAATATGGATTTTCTGACGCTTACTTTCCCCTGGCAACAGGGATTGGGTTCAACCACCAAGTCAAGTCGTCATTGGGAATGACCATGGGTCCTCTTGTGCATATTATAGAGTGCATATTATATAGCTTAAAATCTTACTACCCGCAGCATATTCAAGATCAGACTCATATCTTTAATGAACCAGATTGTCTAGATAAATTTCTATTAACCCTCCTCCACTACCCACAGGGTCATAGGCGACCCAGAGCTGCAATTTCGGCACCTGCGCCTTTCAGCAGGAGTGGGAGAGGGGGCAGACCCACCTGTACCCTCTCGGCCAGTTCGTCTCCAGCTGTCCTAGTGATAAGGTAAGTGCTCTACCGCCTTTTCTAACCTGTACGCACGTTTTCCTGAGACAACTCCAACTCGTGGGTCATGTACGACCCAGGGGTAGGGAAGATGTCACACATTTTTCAAAGTTATCTCGTCTGTCTAGTAGTATTTTTTTATAACTTCTTGTTTTATTTTGCAGTAAAAATGGCTGGGAATCGAATGTTCCTAACAGATGAAGATATTCTTGCCGAATTGCTCAACCAGGAAGAAGAAGAAGATCTGGACCAAAGTGAATGCAGTGAGCTAGAAGATTTTATTCTGGAGAATGACGATAACGTGTCTGACGACGCTGACTACGTTCCAGACTTTGAAGACTCCATGTCTGTTGAGAATGAAGACAGCAGCTACGAAATCCCCAGAGAAGATGATGACGAGGTACACTTCGTTTTAGGGAAAGACCTTGAAACAATCTGGTCAGATAAACCAGTTGCAAGTATGTTCTCACGAACCCCCCAAAAAAATATTGTAACACACCTGCCAGGACCAAAAGGAGTTGCCAAAGGGGTTGTTGACGAAAACGAAATATTTTCTCTATTTTTCACAGATAAAATGATAGCTCTCATGGTAAAATATACCAATGAAGAAATTGAAACTAAGTCATTGAAGTTCACCACAAAACAGTCTTTCATTGGTCCAACTGATCAAAACGAGATCAGAGCTCTCATGGGCTTGTTGCTCATGTCTGGAGTACTAAAAAGTTGCAGATTGTCAACAGATGATTTGTTTTCTACCACACTCGGCCCACCAATATTCCGCTGCACGATGAGCAAGTGTAGGTTTGAATTTCTCCTGTATTGCCTTCGTTTTGATTCGAAAAGTACTCGAGCCATTAGAAGGGCTAATGATAAGTTTGCTCCATTTCGCGAGATGTGGACTTCGTTCAATGAGAACTGTAGAATACACTACACTCCGTCCGAGTATGTTACAGTCGATGAGACACTTTTGGGCTTCAGAGGCAGATGTCCGTTTCGTATGTATATACCCCAAAAACCTGACAGATACGGGATGAAAATCATATCAATGTGCGACGCTAGGACATTTTATTTCTGTGGCGGGATTCCGTACATTGGCAAGGAAAACAGAGAAAACAGTGATTTATTGCTGGCATCGCAATACGCACTGCGTCTTACTGAACCATTGAAAGGGACCAACCGCAATGTCACTACCGACAATTGGTTCACTTCGTGGCAGCTTGCGGAAGAGTTGTCGAAAAACAAACTCACATTGGTTGGTACTGTCCGAAAGAACAAAAAAGAACTTCCTCCATCCATGGTGGATCCCAAAAGTCAAGTTGCTGGATCGTCCCGATTTCTATTCGATGATACAAAAACTCTTGTCTCCTACGTGCCTAAGAGGAACAAGTGTGTGATCCTCATTTCCACGATGCATTCCACCGTTCAAGTCGACGAAACTAGCAAGAAGCCAGAAATAATAGAATTTTATCATTTGACCAAGGGAGGAGTGGATGTATTCGACAAGCTCTGCCATGCTAAATCCGTCTCCAGAATGACAAACCGTTGGCCTATGAGATACTTCTACGGGATATTGGACGCAGCAGCTCTGAACGCATATGTGATCCACAAAGCAAATTTGACTGAGTTACCAAACCCGAACAGATATCGCACAACATTTTTGAAAACTCTTTCCAATGCTCTGGTCATTCCACACATGAAAGAACGATTGACCAAGCCAATCCCAAGAGGGTTGAAATTGATATTGAGCCAGTATCTGAATGTGGATTTCGTGGAAGTTCAGCCTGAACGATCTTCAACTTCGAAACGAGTTCGCTGCAATTTCTGCCCCTGGAAGAAAGACCGGAAAAGCATTGGAAACTGTCAGCTTTGCCAAAAGTCCGTTTGCGGTGAACACAAATTAGCCATATGCCCATCATGTTTGAGTGAAGCGAAGTCAAACGAATCAAGAATGGAATAATTTCAATTGGAGTGTTGAAAGTCATTGACAAATTGAATCAGTTATTTCAACTGACTATTCTAATTTTATATTACTATATACTGTGATGTTTACTTGGAGATTTAAAAAAAATATATATTTGCTGACACTTTGTTGATTGGCCTTTCTATCTTTTTTGCTGCTCAAAATTTTAAACATTGTGATCTATTGGTAACTACGAGTCCTAAGTCAAGTTTATGTACTATCTTCATAAAAATATTGCGAGTTACCGCCAAAAGAGTTGAGTTATTTGCGAGTTACAGTTGCCAAAATTAAAAATAATATTCTTACGTTTCTACGGTCTTGTATTTTCCAGTTCACTCCTAAAATCACCGATTTTTAAACGACAAGATGATTTTTTGGACCATGGGTCGTGGACGACCCAGGAGTAGTAAATTCGTCAAGATGTGTAAGGGTAGTGGAGGAGGGTATTGGAAGAGACAACTTTGATAATTCAAGAAATATTATCTACGACCAATGTGAATTTTAAACTTACACCAAACGAAAAAGAAAAGCATAATGCTATCTTCGGGTGTGAATTGTGTGGAGCCGAGTTTTTAGATTCAACTGACAAACATACGGACCACGATCATTTAAAGGGTAGATACAGATGGACTTGCCGTCGAAAATGTAATACCACAAAATTACAAAAAGTTGATTTCATTCCAGTCTTTTTCCACAATCTACTATGGGATGTAGTATTTGGCTTCGATTTTTAGATTCGTTTCGGTTCTTGCCTACCTCATTAGCCTCATTGGTAAATAATGCTGTTGAGTTTCCTGAAACGACTAAAAACTTCCCTGATGCTAAATTACGCTCTCTTCTACTTAGAAAGGGAGTGTATCTATACTCATATTTGTCAAGTTGGTCAAAACTTTCAGAAACTTCATTACCTTCACAACAGGAGTTTTTCAACCAGTCAACTAACGAGCCTACTACAACTGTGAAGACGAAGCGGAGGCACTTCATGATGGAGGGTTATGGGGCCGTTATAACCTCACCACTCATCTCGGCATCCAACCTGTTGCTCTGTCAATTGTAGTCCACCCAGGTGTACCATTGTTTGTTTTTTGCGTGGAATTTCGCGGTAAGTTGCTCTTCTTAATGCACTCAACCTTATGATCAAGCGAGCTTTCATTAATTGTGAAATTAAAAAGGACAATGTTACACTTGCCCCATTTCTAATCACCCTGGGGGAAGTGGAAACACGAGGTGTGAGGTAAGTGGAATACACTGTGATCCACTTCCCCCATGTATTCCACTTGCCCCATTTCATTATTTTTTATTCAACATCAGCTCAATATTCTTTTTTTCTCCATTACAGATGGTTCGCAACTACCAAAGAACAAAGCCTCCCCCTCCCTACACAAAGGAGCAGCTCCAACATGGGTTGAAATGGTCAAGAGCGGCGAGACAACAATGTATCGAGCCAGTACAGTTTTCAGTATTCCATATCCATCTCTATTTAAACATGTGAAAGGTCAAAAGTCAAACTTCAGGAAGGCCCACTGCTCTTAATCCTGACGATGAGAGAAAGATTGCCCAATGTATAAAAACAATGGAGCGTTCCGGCTTTGGCTTATCCAAGAAGGAGGTGTTGGAGTTGATCGGTCGTTATGTCCGAGAAAATAAAATAAAAAGTAAAGTAAAGTAAAGTAAACAAGGACTTTCACCTTGGATTTTCGTCCGACTACCTTGGTCAGGTGTCGCGGACGTCGTCAGCCGTCCTCCAAAGAGGATCGTAAATTGATCTGACGATTTCGCTCGTGGCTACTTATTGCCTCACCCCCTTAAGTGAAGAGGACGAATATGAGGGTCAAGACAAACAAGTTGCTCTAGCCAGGATTCGAACCCTGGCCGCTCGGAGTACTACACCAATCCTTCGTCTATTCCACTAGACTACCGAGCGCCCAGAAAATAAAATAGATATAGAAGTGGCAATATATCTGATTACTCTGATAGATTGGAATCATGACACCATTTTCTGTTACAGTATTAGCATTGATTTCTCAGGTAGGTTGTTTCATTCCTCAACCTCCCATGGGTTGTCCGTTTTATCCTGATGAAAGTATGAAAAGTAGATTGGTGTGTAGGATCCTCCAAATCCCTCTCTCATATGGGACCCATTGCACAAAGCTGCACAATAGAAGAGATAGTGAACCTGCAATACTAGAGAGAATAGTGCCATCAGAGGAACAGACCAAGTCAGATTGGGTTTTAATCAAAAGACAAAAATTGTTGCTCCACTGTGAGACAGGATTATTAGGAGGATGGACGACAAATTTCCAATTTGTCTCAAATCTGCCTTGGGTGAATATAGATTGGGAGAAATCCTTACTGGGTGCAGCCTCAGGGTTCTATACCAAGCAACCTAGCTTAACAACCAAGCCAGGACAATTGTATGATGAATACAAATGTTCTTGGTTGCGCACAATAGAAGTAGAGAAAGAGGTTATTAGTAGGGAAGTTACACAAGTGTTTTGGGGTTTAGGTGGGGAATTAACTTACCCTGAGTCTGTAACATCGTGTACTAGGATGAGTAAGCGCTGCACCCTGGATGACGGCTCCATTTTATTAAATCCAGATCCTGCAAACTCAAGTTTTAAAGGAAACCTCAATGATTTTAATTGGTGCTCTAGGAGAGTGATGGAAAGAATTACAGGGGTAATGTACTTAAATCCTTCACCTAGCTCATGGTCCCGTACCCCCTCAGGAACCTCTATATTAAAGAAATCCAGCAAAGTCATTAACTTTCATGCATTGGATCGGGATTTCTTTATTTCACTACCTTACGAAAGTGTCAAGACATTTGATGCTTGTGAGACAACAGGATTTGTGTACGAATCTGATAGAGATGTTTTATTACTAAGGTATAAAAGAAATATAACCAGTATGTTAATGAGTGTATCCTCTGCAAAACCTAATAAAGGTGTAACATTGGATATGATAGGGGCGTTATCACAGGCATTTGAAAATCAAAGAGAATTGAATTTGGAAGAACTAAGTGAGGCTTGTGACCTAATCAAACAACGACAAGAAATATCCAAGTTGGATTTCTCTAGAGGTAAACCTGACAATTTGGCATTTGATTTAACTGGAACCCCTTATATATTAGCCAATAAGCTTTACAAATTTAAGACGAAGTAGGTAAATTCTGCTACGGATTTCCATGAATTTCATCTCAAGCTCTTTGATAGCATACCATAAAAAATTTGGTCAAAAATGAGACTTTTTGTTGTTGGAAATAGGTGATCTGAATTTCCCTACTTTCGGAGAATCACCCAACTACAAAAGCTGGTGCTCAAAACGCTCACAAGATGACACACGTTTTCAAAATGCCATCTGCTTGTGATCAATGTGACAAAAGTTCTGCACGCGGCAGTACCCTCTCAAATCACAGAAGGTTATCTGATGATGCAGTGACAAATGTGACTGCCCATTTGTATGCACCAAGGTGCCCGGGGTTGTCTGAACGTCGGGCGACTTCAGGTGCACAACCATGTGTGCGACTCACCTTCTAATGGAAAGCTAATGACGTCAAAGTTTTTGGCGTAAAAGCTGAGGACGTCAAAGTTTTCGACGTTAAAGCTGAGGACGTCAATGTTTTTGACATCAAGATTGACGATGTCAAACCCTCCTACGTACTCGTTTAAGTAAAACATACATTCAGTACTCACTCCATACATTTCGGACTACTGTATCAATTATTTTTTTAATTTATTTTTATTTTTAATTACTGGAGGTTTGCTTTTAAAGGCGCATCTTACTGCTCCCTCGAGGTACCCCCAATGCAGTGGTGCGAGCTGAGGTAGGCGCTTTATCAATAGCCACCCCATGTGCTGAGATATGCAATTCGTCGGTTGCTCTGAGTCTGCCCCCCAACCGCCTACCAAGAATATGCATGGAGCGCCTTTTTTCCTTATCGAAATTGCCAAGAAGTGGCTCAAAATACAACTGGTTTGAGCAGCTGGAAGAAGCTCTGCATGCCGATCCCTAAATTGGCTAAACCTGGATATTCTTAACCGATCCCTCCCCCTCCGCCCCATCAATTAAATATTTTCTTTGTATTAAGACATGATTTTCGAAGTTTATTAAATTTATAATTGAAGATCAAAAGCTTGTTTTTTAATGCCTGGAACAGTGACCTTTGCACAAATAATTGATTGTCCAAGGAAACTTTTTTATTATTCTTAGTGCAATACTAATGAATCCAGATAAATGCGATGAGCGTACAGCTTCCTACAAAATTTTGAAGGCCCTTGTACCAATACTGCGCACCCTCATACTGAAAATCATACACTTCGAAAAGTGGGTTCAACCCGCAGTTACTCTTGATTGTGGGTATGCCTAAAGACAGTCATCTTACCTGAAACTTAGTCCCAAGCGATTTCGCCACAAGTTGCTTACAATATCGGATACCAAGGATGCTTCGATGACATAAAGGAATTTTGAGAAGAGATGGTCTGGCTACGATTCAAGGCAGCTAAGCTTGAAACAATCAAATATGTGTGAAAACGTTTGAGACTCTCGTGGGATGACACTGCACCAATTCAGTTCTCAAATGTGTATTAAAATGCCTGTAGAAAAATCCAGTGCACACTTAGGACCCTACTAGCCTTCCCTTTGGGACGCCAACCAGCAATGTTATCAAGAAGAGTGTACTACGTTTTGTGGGCTACGAATGGACAGAGGATGGCCGGGTTTCAGCAAGACCTGGACATGAGCATCAACATGGCGGCGGAGAAGCTGTTGGCATGTGAGTTGTTACTTGCTTTGACACCATGACAGCTACTCCTTGGGGTGCCAGCCGGGAGATGGGAATCTCAAACCAGATTGCCTTTAGTGGGCCCGAAAATAGGGAAGATTGGTAATGTGCCGTGGTTCAGTAGGACTTCTTTCTGATGCTTGCAAGTGGCAGGGAGGCGATTGGTAGGAGAGGATAGTCGCCCACCTCTCATCCAATTGTTTGTAATAATGAACAATACATCAAGACATGCATTGACGTTGTGTCTCCCACAAGATTACTCAATGCTTCAATCTGAAATTCAAACTGTCAATGAACCGCCAGACTCTCAAGTAATCTCTTTCTAGCGATTGGGTCTATCTGTAGAGACTCAACTCAACTTACTTTCCATGACAAGAAGTGTTCTCGATTTGAAACCATTTGAGTTTGGGAACGTTCACAATCAAATTGCCACCAGGTCAGTGGAGCACAAAGAAGAAACCCGTAAGAATGAAGAATTTAATGAACAGAATGCCTGATTGAGAACGATTGGTCCGCAACTTGGATGGCTAGATCAACATGGGATAAGCATAAGATAATCTCGATCAGCTGTAGGCAAAGACATTTTAGAGGAGGGAATCCTACCAAGTACTAATATTGGATATTTTGGATTAAAAATCCCAATCTCCCCCCCCCCCTCCAATGTATACCTAAGAATATAAACCATTGCAGGATATTCAGATACCCTTATTGATCAGCACCGGTTC
This sequence comes from Cyrtorhinus lividipennis, assembly GCA_019603395.1. Classification (NCBI taxonomy): domain Eukaryota; kingdom Metazoa; phylum Arthropoda; class Insecta; order Hemiptera; family Miridae; genus Cyrtorhinus; species Cyrtorhinus lividipennis. Next base: position 54,153,482 of record CM033998.1, on the reverse strand, counting down.
CAGAATGGTACAGACCCATAGCAACTTCAATGAAGTACAATGATACAGCAGAGGTATTTTTCGTTGACTATAGCATTTATGGAGAGGCTAAGTTGGAAGATATCCGACCGATGGTTAGTGAATTTATCGCTGTTCCTGCACCTGTCAAAAACTGCACTATAATTGGTAAGCTCAGAAATCTCAATAATCATATTATAACAAGGTAAAATAATCTATGTCATTTTGCTTGATACTCGCGCAATATGCCCTTCCTCCCGCTACTATTTGCTTCTGGATCATGTCACTGATCATGTTCCCACTTCTGAGAAGAGACTGGTTAACAGCGAGAGAGTCGTATACATTGGAAGTGCTTACCATAAAGCTAATATCATTTGAATCCGACACAGCTCATCCAAGGCGAAAAAACTCCGCGATAGAATAGCTCGTGATTTTTTCATAGGCGTGTATCAAGGGTAATAGACTCTACTATGAATAGAATGGAACTACATAAAAACTGAACGATGAGCAGTTATTTATACTATATGAAAGGCTTGCGCATTCCCGAGTATTGCCAACAGGACAATGGTTTCTTCGCCTTACTGGACACCTCTTTCCAGCATTTGCCAGACATTGAACCATTGCCGTTTGTCATGCTTGCCAGTTGAGTCACTCTCCCACGATGGAAAAATCAGGCGAAATCGCTGAAAAAAGACTTCGGATGGCATCGCCACCTCCTTGTCGTAGCAAGTCCCAGGTCAGTCCGCAGAGATTTACAGCCAATATCTCCTTGGTAAATAAACCAATTTAAAAATTCCATTGGCATTCTCAGTCAAAATTTACTGGACGCAATCTCCCAACTGAAGGACGACAAAAAAATAATTGCTGAGCTTTTATCAAAAAATGAAGAGCCACAGTCGAAGGCCACGGTCCAAGTGATCGCCCAACACCAATATCCTCTCAAGAATATGTCTTCACTGATGGGGAAGACTTGGCTATGGAAACAGGGGAATGGCAAATGGTTCAAGATCAAAAAAGAAAAAAGGGGGTAAACCAACTCCCTCAAAAGTCAAACAAAAATAAGTCAGAAGATAAGAAGGAAGTGAAACCACTCACTGCCAATATTTGGAAGGAATTGAGTCAACCACCCAATTGATTAATTTATCTAAACAGGTGGCCGGAGATCCGACAATTAAAATGCTGGGGAATTATACAGCAAAAATAAATACTGACAGTTCAGATAATTTCCAAAGCCTCTCTCAAGCTCTTGGCTAAGGAAACTACTCTCATTACACCTATCAAAATAAGCAAGATAGGCCAATAAAAGTGATGATTGAAGGGCTCCACAAATCACTAGCAGAACAAGAACATAAAGCAGTCCTTCATTGGAGAGGTCATGAAGATTGGAGCGCTTTGGAACTTGTTTGCTGAAAGGATTAATAAAATGGGAATTACATCAAACAGGAAGGGACAAGCCAACAATGTTTTCCTCTAATGACCAATTCTGGATTCATAAGAAGGAATACTAGTGGACTCCTCAAACTCATATCTGGGAAAACCACACAGGCAGGGAGCCTCATAGATGACTTGGAATCAGCCGTAAGAACTGCAGAAAACGACCTAAAAGAAGGAGGATCTGACATGAGGGGAACTCAAAGTTGGTATACCATTCAAATGCCACCAAAAACGGATGCTCACGGTGCAAAGAAGAGGGGCGCTTCGCATAGTGAGCGCCTATAAGACAGTATCGGAACCAGCCGTGCTCCTCCTAGCGGGAGTGATACCAATCTTACAAACTAGAGCCACAGCCCAATCACTCTCTGACGCCACTACCCCCTGGTACAGGCCAATCAGGGACCAACTGTCAAAAAATCACACGGAACCCCGTCTACTTGCCCTCCTCTGAAGAGAGGAGCAGCAATGAAGAAGATGGACCCTCGCGCTTGCTGACGCCCCCAGCGTGACAGTTCAGATAATTTCCAAAGCCTCTCTCAAGCTCTTGGCGAAGGAAACTACTCTCATTACACCTATCAAAATAAGCAAGATAGGCCAATAAAAGTGATGATTGAAGGGCTCCACAAATCACTAGCAGAACAAGAACATAAAGCAGTCCTTCATTGGAGAGGTCATGAAGATTGGAGCGCTTTGGAACTTGTTTGCTGAAAGGATTAATGAAATCAGAATACAACCAGGGGTATACAGCAAATCAGCAGACAGGAAATCCAAAAGGATCTCTGAGTACGGGTTCTCAGATGTATACTTCCCCCTTGCGACAGGAATTGGATTACTCTCCAAAGGGAATTTCATCAAACAGGAAGGGACAAGCCAACAATGTTTCCCTCTAATGACCAATTCAGGATTCGTAAGAAGGAATACTAGTGAACTCCTCAAACTCATATCTGGGAAAACCACACAGACAGGGAGCCTCATAGATGACTTGGAATCAGCCGTAAGAACTGCAGAAAACGACCTAAAAGAAGGAGGATCCGACATGAGGGGAACTCAAAGTTGGTACATATACCATTCAATGCCACCAAAAACGGATGCTCACGGTGCAAAGAAGAGGGGCGCTTTGCATAGTGAGCGCCTATAAGACAGTATCGGAACCAGCTGTGCTCCTCCTAGCGGGAGTGATACCAATCTTACAAACTAGACCCACAGCCCAATCACTCTGACGCCACTACCCCCTGGTACAGGCCAATCAGGGACCAACTGTCAAAAAATCACACGGAACCCCGTCTACTTGCCCTCCTCTGAAGAGAGGAGCAGCAATGAAGAAGATGGACCCTCGCGCTTGCTGACGCCCCCAGCGTGACAGTTCAGATAATTTCCAAAGCCTCTCTCAAGCTCTTGGCGAAGGAAACTACTCTCATTACACCTATCAAAATAAGCAAGATAGGCCAATAAAAGTGATGATTAAAGGGCTCCACAAATCACTAGCAGAACAAGATATTCATAATGAGTTACTTGGTCAAAAGCTCAAGGTGCTCAAGTTGACCAGGAAGCTAACATGGAAATCCAAAGTACCTCTTGACATGTGTCTAGTTAATTTCCAGCAGGATGAAAATATATCACAAATCTACAACATCAAAAAAATTATGTACTGTAAGGTCTCAGTGGCACCAATCAAGGGTATCAAGATAGTTCCCCAGTGTAAAAATTGCCAGGAGTTCTCACATAAGAAAAATTTTTGCTCCAAGCCTCACTAAGTCCAGGCTACACATCAACCTTATGCAGTATGCGAATCGTGAAGAAGAATTGCAGACCTTATGAAATGTTCTACCCTCCTGATCCGCAGAAGCTTGGTCGCTGGCACATTGGTTAACGTGACAATCAGCTCATTGTTCCGAGTAAACATGCGCCTCATACATTTCATCAGTAGCCTTTCCGAAGAAGTGTGTTTTCCGATTTAATAAATCACCTCCGAAATATTCCTTAGTTTCTTCGCGTTCACCACCCAAACCACCTGGAAAACTTGGTGAGTGATTAACTGATCATTTTAGTCAAACGCCTTGCACTAAAACAAGCAAACCGCCACCAAAGCTAAACGCTCCGACCGCACTACACGATGCGAATTCACAAAACACCGATGGCTCAAATTTATCAAAATGCTTCACTACCACCCAGCTGTTTTTGAAAAACTTAATCATGTTCTATTACAAGCATCCCCACCTTATCGATGCACCCCATTCTGTAATCCATCGCACAAGATTCAAACTGGCAGGTAATATTGTCAATCCTAAAATTCGCCTGACTCAAACTACTCTTAGTCCGACTTATATGTTGTGTATGGTATATAATCACATCAATACTTCGCTCCGCTCTCCTGATAATTAAAAGGGAGACGCTTGGGTGCTTACAGACTGGAGCTGCGATAAGAGCGAAGAAGGAGAGCAAAGAAAACAAACGTGTGTAGATAGAGGGAGGCGTTCATAGTGGGGCAGCGCTTCAAGGTTAAGCAAAGATAAGAGCTGCGCTAAGAGCGGAGAAACCAAGTCAGTTTGTTTTCTTCGCTCTTATCGTTGTTCCACATCGCGCTAGAATCTAACATTCATCATCAACATCATGAATGTTGATGATTTGATTGGTTTAGTTTTTATGAAAAAACCATTATGGGATCAGAGGGATCCGATGCACCATAACCGGTACATTCTTGACAAGTTGTGGGATGAAGTAGCCACTTCAATGAATTCAACAAGTAAGTTTTATGTATATATTTTCCAATATTTATTTTTATTTCGTTTCCTACCTATATATTTTTCCGTAGAAAGTACAAATAGGTATATCTATATAGGTAATCCAAAATAAAATTTTCTTGAGGTACATATTATTTCCAATTTTTATCACTCTGAAGTAGGTAATCTGTTTGCACAAACAAAAGTCTTGAAAACATCTCTGACGTGAGTAGCTGCTTCGGTAGGTCTGTTATTTTCTCTTCCACTAGTGAAAGCACTTGATAAATATGGGACTTCGTCAATCTGTGTGCTGTTTCTACCTTCCAAGTCAATTATCATGTTATGCAAGACACAGACGTTACTAATACTTTTCGTTACTTTATATAATATTAAATAATTTTGTTTATCATTTCAGGACACGCAGTGAGAGGTAAATGGAAGGCCGTGCGTGACAAGTTTCGTCAAGAATTTCAGAAGAAGCCAGTGCCACGTTCTGGTGACGGTGGTGGGTCACAAGCAGACTGGAAATCGCCGTGGAAACATTTTGACAACCTGCTTTTCCTGCAAGATCAATTCACTGTTCGCACAGCTGGTGGGAATTTGCCCGAACCTGAAGTTCCTACCGATTCATTGGACACAGAGCCTACCGAATATCCTACTGTCTCCAATTGTGAAGAAGTAGGTGCTGAACATTGTCCATCTGATCGCAGTGAAACACCAGGTTCATCCCAAAGAAAACGTAAAAGATCAAGTGATGAAGTTGGGCGTGCATTAATCGAACTTGAACAAAGAAAACTGGAATTGTTTCAATTAAGAAGTAAAAGTTCAAAAGAAATTGATGAGGACATGGCTTTTTTCGAAAGTCTACTTCCACATGTCAAACCCCTTCCTCAGGCTGATAAGCTACTACTGAGAATTAAAATTCAGCAACTTGTGTACGACTTTATCACGAAGAGACCAACCAATGCTCGCGGTAACTGTGAAATGCAGCCAATCCATTATGCTCAAGTCGCACGCACTTCAAATGAACAATTTTCTCGTCCACATAATCTGGATCATGAACTATCAAATCCTTCTTCTGTTGCATCGTATTTCAGCAATTATTCTGGCGAAGAACCATTTATATCTTCCCCTCCTTAATTATGTTATGCATTTTCGTATTTTATATATTCCTGTATTTTATTGTATTATTTTATTTTTGTTTTATTTTTATTTGTAATTGCATTTTAAATAAATAAAAAGGCAAACTTGTTTGCGATATTACTTTGAAAAGATATGTATATATATATATATATATATATGTATATATGTAAATATTCCTGTATAAACCTACCTTGTCTGCTTTAACGTTGAAGTTAATTTTTAGTAAATAATTACGTTATTAATATTAAACCTTCATTAATAAAACTTTTACGGTACGAACCTGTATTAAAAATTTGTACTTACCTTAAAGTAACTGCAAGACGTTCAACAGGTAAAATTGGATTTAAAATGCAGTTCGGCCACCTCTTCAGCAATCTGCGTTGTAGTTTACTGAGCAAGTAGTCGAATGTCTTGATATCCATGCGGAAATATTCATAAAATTTCATAGAATCTCTTCGAAGTTCTTCATATAAATGGTGGAATTCACCGTGTTCATGTCGCGATTGATTTATTTCGTGAATCCCTTCTACTTTTCGCCCCCCAAGAGAGAACCACAATCTCAATGACGAGTTTTCCACAAAGAAGTAGTAGTCGTCGTCCATACTAAAGAAGGATTTCAATCGCACTGACTCTTCGCTCCACTCTGAAATGCCCAACTCTCAGCTCTCTTCGCTCTTATCTTTGCTCTCCTTCTTCGCTCTTATCGCAGCTCCTGTCTGTAAGCACCCTTAGTCGGACTGTTTATAAACAAACGTTCAGCGCGAAAGTGATTACGTGATGGTGTGGTGCTGGCTGTGCCCCTGAAATCGTGAAACTCGCTGACGTGTTAACCCAACTTACAACTTTCAACTTACGGAAATTGCCGAAAAAGGACTTATGGCTATGACCCCAGCCTGTTCCAGGTCAGTCTGCTGAAGTGTACAGCAACTTCCTCCGTGAGAAAGTTAATCAATGTAAAAATTTCATCAGCTTATTGGGCCAGCACTTGTTGGATGCAGTCTCTCAAATGAAGGAGGATCAGAAAATTATTGCTGAACTCTTATCGACAGCAAGGATAATCAAGTAGATGAGCCAATGGCAGAAAACACCCAAAACCTGGCAGATGTCAGGGTGGAAGTTCAAAACCAAATAATTGATGAACCAATAGTTCAATACTATACTGATGAGGAGGAATTTGAACCTTTTTCTGGCAAAAAACGGAAAAAACCAAACAATTCTCCCGATTTGTCAAAGAATGCCCCTGAAGGTAAAAAAGAAACTAAAAATGAACCGCCAGTAGATCCAAAACCCCCTCTAGTTTATTTACATAATGTAAAAGAAAATTATAAACTGATTGAAGCGGCACCTCGAGAACGAGCTCCTCAATCAAAAGTCGTTGTCATGAAAGATGACCAACTCAAAATTAATACCGCTATAATCAATAATTAATATAAGGGATTTAGAGCATTGAGCGAATCGTGAGCAGTGCGAATTTCACACATACCAGGATAAGCAAACCAGACCATTCACTGCGATGTTAAAGCGTTTGCACAAATCGCTCAGTGAAAGTGAAATCCAGCAAACATTTCTTGCTGAATACCCTCATTTTGGTCAGGTGAAGGTGAGTCGCAAACTTGAATGGAAAACAAAAAATTCACTTGATATGTGTACTTTTACCTTCCAAAACGGAGTAAATGTCAAAAAAATGCATGATACAACAACTCTGAATGGTCTGAAAATTAAGTAGGAGTTGAAAACTCCAAAAATGGTTGCCCAATGCAGAAACTGCCAGGGTTATGGGCATACAAAGAACTACTGTGGCTCAAACTCCTTGTACCTACTGACTGCCTCTGTAGGGCGTCCACAGCAACTGCTCTCAAAGCGCATAAAGCAATCAAACACCCAAAAATGAAACCATTCCTATGCAATCTATGCTCAAAATCGTCCTTGCACGCACGGTCCCTCACAAAGCACAAAAGGGTACATGACCAAATGCCCAATTCACCATCAGAAAGTCTTAGAAAGAAAGATTTAAGCTAAGAGCCTAGAGTAGAAATGCATGTATGTATTATAGCGACACAGATACAAGGGGCAAACTATAGACAGACTTATCAGTGAAACCGTCAGGTAAGTATAATAGGAACCCGCGGCAGAGGTGTGCGATTGCTAAACCAGACCCCCATATAAGGCATCACACGATTTCAGCTCACAGAAAGCAATTCCCCCGTGGCTTTTGCGATCTGTCTTTTTCACGAGCCTCTGGATGCAAGGCCCATCAGAGGATGCACAGGTCTCAAACTCCTTTCACGTGTACTGACTGCCTCTATAGGGCGTCCACAGCAACTGCTCTCAAAGCGCATAAAGCAATCAATCACCGGAAAATGAAACCATTCCTATGCGATCTATGCTCAAAATCGTACTCGCACGCACGGTCCCTCATAAAGCACAAAAGGGTACATGACCAAATGCCCAATTCACCATCAGAAAGTCCACATTGGCTTAAAACAATTATCTTGTATGTTTTGTGACTGCATGTTTAGTATGCCCGTGCACCTCATTTCCCACATAAGGGGACGACGCGCAGATAAAAGTCTCATCTGCGAAATCTGTAACGCCATCTTCAATGATGCAAATTGCTTCATATTCCACAGGAAAGTTTCTATTTGACGACCTCTCAAAGCAATGCCGCTCGTTCCCGAAAACGTATTGGTCTGCCTTTCTTCCTTACATATTGACATTACCTAGTGGACCTAACCCCATACATTTAATTCCAGATACCGCTAGTCAAGCAAAAGTACTGCTCACAAAACTAACAAACATATTCCTTACATATTTTATTAGTCTTCTCAATAAGAATACACAGTTCTTCGGGATTTCATTTTCTTGTGTTATATTGAAGATGTCTATTAAATCAGTTGAGTAACATTCCCGGTGATATTGTCCGACTACAATTATTATCCAGTCATATAAAATTACCGTTCACGACATTACCCCGACCATGAGGGCAACTTTAGAAGAGTGGGGAAATATCCTAACAAAAGTGGCGACTTTGCAAGGGTCCAGAGGAAATGCGATTGGATCGCAGCTGTCCTCCCAACATTGACATACAACACATGTTTCAAGGACTGCCTTAAAGAAATCAGATTGGGCCATAACGAGTACATGGATCATCCCGAGGAATCAACTAGAATAAACCAAAGAAATCGCCCAAATTGGCCTCAACTCGTCCCACGCAACACTTCTAAGTGGGCTGAGAATCACTCTGCTAAAGAGGTCAGCAGATCAGGCCTTGTCTTTGGGCCCATTGGTCCAAGTAATGTCACTGTGTAATTCTCTCACCACTGACAATGATTACCACATTATTATTATTTACTTATTGTATTTTTATTTTTTTCCAAATCATTTATTTTATTATTATTATTATTTTTTTTTTTTTTTTTTTTTATTTTTTTTATTGTGTTATCAGAGAACAACTCAGGCCCGTCAATTCAGGCACTGCCTACAGACGGGCTTCATTATTCGGGCAGTTTTAATTTGTAAATAATCTTTTAATTTTGTTGTGAATAAACTTTCTTTTCTCTCTCTCTTTCTTTCTCACACGAAATGGATAGGTGCACTATGTACGAGGAACTCTCGCGCATCTGACATTTAAGGAGTATCTAATCGCGGTCGTGCAGGAGTGTAGCCCCAGCGAACGGCTGCCATTTCAATTGCTCCTGGCATTGACAAAAACGACGTTATTTTATGGCGACATTTAGCATCATCTACATATTAGCGAGGAGGATTACATTCACTCTAAATTAGTTTGGAAGCCGTTTAAATGTAAAACGATCATGGACTACACCACCCTTTCCATGACTACAGACATAATTTTACTCAGTGACGTTTTTGAGCAATATAGGAAAATAAGTTTGACCGATTATAAATTAGATCCATGATAGTCATACACTTCCTCAGAGTTCATAGTAGTATGTAGTAAGAGTAGTAAGAATATACCTTTTCGGGTTGGAGGGGTACAACTTAGGCTGAAATTCGTATTTTGTTCTGAGGGCTAAGTCCGGCTGATGTCACAGGATGTTCCCCGGAGGGGGGGGGGGACATTAATTAGGCTTAGGCCATAATTAGTTTCGAGTGGTTGTTGTCGGCAAAAGCACTCCAACAAACGCAATGGAGGGATCCCGGGAAGCCGCCTTGAAAATCACGAACTATCAAGCGATAGGCGAGTATGGACTAGAGGCGTGCCATGCGATCCACTTGGAGGGCATCTGATATGCTCCAGACTTGCGCTCTGCCCGTGTGTTCATCAATGGGGGCACTTAAGCCTAGTACGCACTGGGACTCTTTGTGTAGATTCTTTGCGTCTCGCGAGAATCTCGGCTGCGTCCCGGCTGAATCTACGCTGCATCTACTCATTGTCGCGATGAATCTGGTGTGTTGCGGGTTAGTATTTCGAGACTCTTTTGAATCCCATCGAAAATGGGATTCTCGGACTCATTGTTGCTCAACATTGTGTCAGTGCGGACGTGAGTCGAGACAGCCACGACTATTTACACTAAAAATGTTGTGGAGTTCGGACCTCACTCTTCAATTTATAGAGGATATTCATTCCCACCGTTGTTTGTGGGATGTTTCCTTCAACGAATACCGTAATCGGTATTTAAAAACCAAAATAGTGACCGCTTTGGCGGAAAAATATAATGTTTCCGCAGCGGAAATAGAAAAAAAATGCATACCTTGAAGGGGCAGTTCCGCCGGGAACACAAAAAAATGAAAAACCTGAAGAGTGGGACTTCTCCTGCAAAGTGCAATTGGTTCGGCTATGAACCTCTGATGTTCTTGGCGTCAACCGTAGACTCTAGAGGAAGTAGGAACACTGATGACAAGGGAAATGAAGAGGAAGGCCAAGTAAGTGAAATAATTAATTTTTATTTTATAAACAAGTAACTTAAGTAGGTACCTAAGCGCTTATACCTACTACAATACATTTAAAAAATTGGCATGATCCACACGGGTTTAATATTCTACTGAAAAAGATGTTTCTCAAGCAATTTGTGTTGTTCTGGCGGTGACATTGCTCTATATCACGTCATTTTGCCAAAGAACTGAGCCTTCTTCTGACATAAAATAATCACGAAATTCGTTTCTTATTTCCTTTGCATCATTCGGTGATCTCCTGGGAGTATTTTGAATGGGTACAAGGGCTTCAGATGGTGAAATTTCTGCCCTCCATGACCCTGGTATTACATTCCCATCAGAGTCTTCTGAATCTAGAGTGCCAGGGGGAGTGTACGCATTCCTCGAAAAAGCATTTCTGCGAAGGAAATTGTGTAAGTAAGCGCAAGCAAGAGCCACGGTTTCCACTTTCTTAGGGGACAAATCTATGGAATTCAGAAGTACTCTGAATTTCGAACTCCATATCCCAAATACATTCTCAATAATTCGTCTAGCTCTACTCAGCCGATAGTTGAATATTCTCTCATTCATTGCCAAGCCACCGCTTCTCCCAGGAAAAGGTTTCATCAAATTTGTAGATAATGCAAAGGCGTCATCTGCTACAAAGACGTAGGGAACTGGAATTTCTCTTCCATTTAGCGGTGCGAGCTGAGGTAAATTCAAATTTCCAGATGACAAATCTTCATACAGTGATGAGTTATGAAATACTCCCCCGTCAGAAATGCGTCCCTGGCACCCTACATCAAGGAAAATAAAGTTGTAATTGTCGTCAGCAACTGCAAGTGCTACGATACTGTGAAACCCTTTGTAATTATAGTACAGACTACCACTGTCTTCAGGTGCTACGATGTGTATGTGCTTCCCATCAATACTGCCGATGCAATGAGGAAAATTCCATCTTGTAGAAAACCCTTCTGCGATTCTTGTCCATTCAATAGTTGTTCTGGGTCTCTATGGAAAAAAAAAAATTTCTCAGTCAAACTAGTTTGTACTTTATCACTCAAATTAGCAAAACATTTTTTATGTTGCAGGCAAATTCAGTGGACAGTGATCGTTCCAGTTCGTGCCTCAGTGAAAACTCTGGTCCTCCGACTTTTTCTGAGCAGGAGCAAGCAGGGCCTTCGACGGAAAGCACACGTTCTCGTGAGATAGAACGATCGCAAACTAGCAGAAAGAAACGATTTAAACCGACTGAAACCCCCGATGATGATATTGCTGCTCAGGCATTAACTTGTATGAAGTCGTTAACTGAGATAGTTACAAAAAAAGACAGCAACTCTATTTTTGCTGAATATATTGCGGATTCCTTGAGAAACTGCAACAGGCCAACTTATGAAGTAAATTTGGCCAAACAAAAAATCACAGCAATTCTCTTCGAGTTGCAAAATGGAGGATATGCTAACAGAGATCCTGTAAGCACACCATCACCCTCTCCATCAACATCAACATTATCATCAACAGAACATCAATACGATTTTCCTCCTCCCCAGCAGCAAAATTTCTCTCTACAAAATTACTTTAGCACATTCGATGAATGAGATCGCTAATTTTCTTACTTTGTTATTTTTTATGTCAATTTTGTTATAGTTAATAATAATAAAGATACTTTCAAAACATAGTTAATGGTTCATTATTTGCTTACCTTGATGTATTCTTTCAAACAATGAATGATGGCTTCGCACACTTCTGGAACAAACTCCGATATTGCCTGTTTGGAAATCCTGAAGGTGTACATGAGGCTAGTATATGAGTCTCCACTAGCGAGGAACCGGAGGGTGACGGCAAGTCTGTTGGCTGGTGAAACAGATTCCCGAAAGTTGGTATTTTTTTTTGAAATTCTACCGCCTACTTTCGATAAAATAATTTCGAAATCACTTGCGCACATTCTCAAAAAATTCCTGAACCCTGTGCAGTCATTCAACCTCAAAGTGTTCAGAAGGTCTTGCCCGTGCTGATTCCCGCTGTGAAATATTTGGCGAATCCACCATCTTTTCGTTCGTTTTTTGCACCTCCGATTAAATACACTGCGTGCGATGCAAAACATCGCCACAGAAATTCCGGAAAGAGCTATTTCATCGGACATCTTGACGTGGTGAAAAATGAATCTGGTCTGAATCTTGGTGCGGACACGATTCTTTGTCGCGGAGCTGAGTCGGGGCTGAATCCAAACAATGAATCTACGTAGCCCGGACGCAGCATCGCAACATGAATCTACTCAAAGAGTCCTAGTGCGTACTAGGCTTTAGAAAGAGTAAAAAGAATAAACTTTTTTTTCATGTTGTAGTGCGTATTTTAATTTGCTGTTTTTTTATGCAGATGAGCAGACGTCGACTGAAGAGAAAATTGGTGTTTGAGGAAGAATTGGCTTCTGGATTATTGGAAGAAGCGACTTCACCAGATGACCCTCTGCCAGTTCCTGGTACACAAGATGAAGTGCCCAGTGCTCCTTATTCATCAGTCGCCGGTCCCTCATCAAGCAGCACTTTGCATCAGGAACCAGCTACATCCAGTTCTACAAGGAGAGAGGAGAAAACAGTCCTAACCGACGAAGAACTCCTAAATATTTTGCAGAACTCCGATTTTGAAGATGATTCGGAAGAGGATAGCCAGTCGTCAGATGAAGAAGACGAAAATGAGGAAAATGTTAGTGGATTTTATATTGTAGTCCCTGAGGATTCCACGGAACAAGATAATACAACGGCCTCAGTACAACAAGATTTGCCTTCACCTGTTCAGCCTCCCAGCAGTCAAGATTTACGTTCACCTCAACCTATGTGGAGCTCAACGCCACCAAATGTAACTCCTATAATTTTCAGCGGGGATTCCGGGTTGAAGCAATATCCAAATGATCAAGATCCCATAAATTTTTTTTTCCACATATTTACACAAAAACATTTCGATTTGATTATTTCCGAAACAAATTCTCAGGCTGAAATTTTAATGTCAAAAGCTACAAAACCTAAATCAAGGATTCAGTCATGGAAGCCTCTAACTCGGGAAGAGTTTGAAATTTTCTTGGGCTTAATTTTTTTGACAGGCCACGTAAAGGCACCCTCGCTAACTCACTATTGGAATATACATAATTTGTACAATTTCCCCATTTTCCGCCAAGCCATGAGTCGTGATAGATTTTTCCTTATTCTGCGAGCTTTGCATTTTGCGAAAAATCCGCAAATCAATGACCCCAAACCTGCAGACCCGTTATTCAAAATTTCTCCCCTATTTGATTTGTTCCACTGTAGAATGAAGGAGATTTATTATCCAGGAAAAAATTTAAGTCTGGATGAGTCCATGTTATTATGGCGTGGCCGTTTATTTTTCAGGCAATACATAAAAAATAAACGCCACAAATTTGGCATTAAATTTTATGTGCTAACTCAACCAGACGGCCTTGTCTTAAAATTAAGAATTTACTGTGGAGCAAAAGATCCATTCTTAGGGGGAACAGGGCATGTTGATAAAGTTGTAAAACACTTGCTTGATGAATATTTTGGGGTCGGCCATGCTGTTTTCATGGATAATTTTTATACTTCGGTCCCCCTAGCCCAATATTTGTTAGATCAAAAAACATATATAACAGGCACTCTCCGACCTAACAGAAAAGGAAATCCCCTGGAAGTAGTCAACAAAAAATTGAAGAAAGGCCAGGTTGCGGCTGCATACAGCCATAGTGGAATCTGCGTTCTAAAATGGCACGATAAAAGAGACGTGTTGGCCTTATCTTCTGAGTATGGTGCTGACTTGCAGGAGTATAGGGCCAAAAGTGGCAAAACGTCCCAAAAGCCTGAAGCAATAATGAAATACAATGATTTCATGGGTGGGGTTGACAGAAGTGATCAATTTCTAAGCTACTACCCTTGTGAAAGAAAAACACTAAGGTGGTATGCAAAAGTTGCAATACATCTGTTTCATTTGATTATGACGAATGCATACATCCTGTACAAAAGTCAACCCGGAAAAAACAAAACCACTTTGATTGACTTCCGAGACAGCGTAATCAATAAATTAATTTATCGAAATAAAACAAACGTTTCTAATCCGACACCACTACAACCACCTACACAGAAACCATCAATTCACGTCCCCGCTAAAGTTCTGAGAAATGATAAACAAAGACTTATTCGAAAAAGATGTGTATTGTGTTCAAAAAACAAAAAAAGAACCGAAACATTATATTTTTGTGACCAGTGCCCCAACAAACCAGGTCTTTGCCTGGATCAATGTTTTAAGAATTTTCATAGTTGAAAAATGTTTGTGTTTTTAATTTTTTTATTGATTTTGATTACAATGTATAATTTTTCTTGTACCGTTATAGTATACTTGATAATATTTTCTGTAATAATAATTCTTTAATATTCTTGTACCTTTTTTATAATATGTACAAAATATAATACATTTGAGGGTGTCGGCCGCGTGAGATCACACACGAGACCGGCACCCATTTGAATGAATTTTCGTGTTGTCTCCTCATTTTTATACCTGGATGTAGGTACTTTTACCAAAAAAAGCTGCTGGGCCTCCCTTCTAATTACTTAGGTACATGATCTGTTCTGGTAGAAGCTGGACACTCGTTTTCGGTTATAAAAGCTGTCCCCTTTACAGCTAGCTCGGTTTTTAGAGTATTATAACTTCACCTACAGAATGTCGACTACCTGTCGACCACCCGCCAGAGGTAAGAGTTTCCTATTTCCAGGCGGGCGTCGACCACCCGTCGACAAACGTTTTTCACGGTCAAAGGTTAATGAAATTTGAACTACAAGTCATCAGATGTTTTTATGGTTCCAAAAGGAAAGAAATGGAGACAAAAAAAGTTGCCGCCCAGAAAATCGATTATGAACAATTATTGCCGCAAGGACTCCTCCCGGCCTTGCTACTCTCCGTCGAGCAAACAACCTTCTTCATCGAGCTTATAAGACGATTTTCCTCCTACCAACGGCTGTTGCGCGTCATCGTCCGGATTTTGCGATTATTTCGACGTTCACAAGTCAATCGGTCATTGAACCGCCCGATCTCACTCTCAGAGTTGAAAGGAGCTTTGCCTCTTTGCGTTAAACACCTCCAACATTTCTACTTTTTCAAGGATAGTTCGCTCGAAGACATTTTTCGACGTTTTCATAAATTGAATCCTTTTATTGATTCACGAGGAATTCTCAGGGCGGGCGGTCGCATGTATCATGCGGACCTTCCATATAATAAAAAACACCCCATTTTGTTGCCTCGAGAATCCCATTTATCTATTTTGTTTTAGATCATTATTACCGCAGTCCATCCTGGAGAAGATGGAACCGTCCGAGGCGTAACAGTTCAAACGGCACACCACTCATACACCCGTCTGGTGGTGAAGCTGGTGCCCTTGCTCCCTCTTGGCAAGCCGTCGTACCCCTCGACCCAAACTTAGCCAGTCGGTCTTTAAATTTGCAAAGTTTCCCAAATTTGGCGGGCGGAATGTTCCGACGCCGGATTGTTAGTTGTTTTTGCTAAATGTTTGAGTCCGTCGCCGATTGTTACCGTCAGTATCGGTGACATGACCATACCGGTCGGGGCGCCAGGAGGGGGGAGGAATGCCTGCGGTGTCTTCACGTGGAATTGTTGCTTTACTCGGATGATTATTCTCGGCAACTGTACTGACGTAAGTACCCTTACTCAAAGGACTTTCCGGTGCAGCTTCTCAGGAACAGAGGTTCCGAAAACAGTCTCGGCCGTTTATATACTATTAACACTTTGTTGAACTGTATATTTACTATTGAGCGTTCGACATGCCGCCAAAGCTGGAAGGCTCCTCTACAGTAAGTACCGCGAGGCAAGGTCGCCGTCTCAAGCGCAGCTCCCAGAGAATGGAAGGCTTTGTGAGGAAGAAGACGATGAGTGGAGGTAGATTCACCCCTCCTCCCAACGTGAATTTCCAACCGTGGTGCCCAATTACCACAATGACTATATTGACTGGGCCCAGTAGGGAATATAAACTGACTGACGTTATCGAATGGATTAAGTCGCAGCTCGACCCCACTAAACGTGGATTCAACCAGGGAACCGGCGAAAACGCACTCATATTACAGTGTCGTATACGAGGAATTTCCCTTTGGAATTTGACTGGTCGGATTATTGCACTATCCGTTACGGATATCAGTAGCCAATCACAGGCAAAAGACAACCGCGAACAGCTCGCTGGAATTGTCGATGCGGGGACCACAACTCACACTCCGGCTATCGGATACAATTACCCTTCAGCATACAGGGATATAGTGTTGAGAAATGACAAATATGACAGAGACCTTGTCCTGTTCCAGATTACATCAGGGACAACGGATACCGTATGTGTACATGTGCACATGGAATACAAGTTTGACGGACCTGTCAAACCACCGATGACAAAGCTAACAGAAGCCTTGTTATTGAAGGAACTAATTGATAGTTCAAACGCCAGTGCTGCCGCTGTGCAGAAGTTAACTGGTATAGATCAAGTCTTAGCTAGACTGGACATCATAGCGATGAAAACAGGCGAGATCCAGGATTCCGGACACGTCGACAAGATCATCAAAGGGATCAAGTATTCAGCTATGGTCATCACTGCCGTTGCAGAAGAACAGGACGACGATGCCCTCCTGTCTACGTTTGAACTCCTTTCCTACAAATGTACAACCCAGTAAGAGGAATAATAAATCGTTGTCTCGGTGTTGACAGACAAGAAAATGCCATATTGTTCAGGTATGGTAGAAACATTGTGGTCACCGTCATGGTTGCTCACATCCTCAACATCACACTATCCGTGATAATACTGATGAAGCTATACAGAATATATGACAGGAACTCTGTTATATTAGAAGGGATATATATGGGGGAATTGGAGATGTTTTGATGATAACTGCTTGCATTTATTTCATTGTGACTTTAAACACAGCTCTTGAATTTGATGACACATCCAACGCAAGAAGTAAAAGAGACAAGTCTCTTACTGCCTCCCACAGAGTCGAGAATAAAAAATGACGGACATTGGGAATGCTGGTTCAAAGAAAGAGAAATAGAAGTTGATGGGGTCGTAATTATAACCTCATTAGATGAAATGACGAGTTTCTACTTGACGGACTTGAACCAAAAAGTAGTGAGGAGATGCTGTACCAAAAGAGTGGGCTCAAACCCCTACTCTCAACGAATTGGTTCAAATTTTTGGGCTCCCCTCACGGATAATATTTGATCAAGGAACTTGTTTTACTGCGACCGAGTTCAATAATTATTGTTCCCGAAATGATATTAAGACCCATGGCATTGCCACAGGTGCACCACGAGCGAATTCGCAAGTGGAACGAGTGATGTCATCAATAACAACAATAACCAATAATAATCAATTTAGTTACTACTGTAACTAAACTGCACTGCACGTTAAAAAGCAAGCAATCAAAAAATTCAGCTTTGTCTGAATTCAACTATTCATAGAGTAACTGCTACATCTCCTCTCGAATTACTGACTGGACGCAAACCGCACATTCCTGGTTCAATCCTGATAAGGGACGAAATATCTATTCCTACACGCTCCAACCTATCCGAATTGAGAACTGAAGCAAAAAGTCGACTTGACAAAGCGGCTGAATATGAATTAAAACGCTTTGAAGGCACAAAAGGCAAAGTCATCCCGCTTACGCTAGGAGATTTGTGCGTACGAATGATTGAGCCTCGAACATCAAAAAAACGTCAGATAAATTCAAGGGAATGTACCGCGTAGTGGAAATTTTACTTGGAGATAGATACTTGCTTGAAAACATTAATACAAAGAGGAGAGTAAAATACTCACACGAAAGAGTTCGCAAAATAACACAAGATTTGGACTTGTTACCTCAACTTCTTGAGTGTGAAAGCTCAGACAATAAAAATGACTTATAAAAAAGAAGAAAAAAAAAAAAAAAAAAAAAAAATGCATCTTGTCTGTTGCCAAGATAAGTGTTTGAAGGCCCCGAGTATAACCTCCGTTCGGATGATGTCCGACTCTTGTGGAGGGCAGAACAAAAATACGGTAATCGCAGCAATGTGCATTTTCGTTTTGCAAAAAATCCAAAATTTGAAGTCAATAAGGCACTCTTTTTTTGAACCAGGGCACAGTGAGATGGGATGCGATTCTATCCACGCTAAAATAGAAAAAAAATCCAAACACGTCCCTGTTTCTTGTACATTTTGGTTTGGACCGCTTCGGCCTACGGCCATAGCCGTCCCTTCTCTGCAACACAACGGAGGTATTCGGAGATTCGCATGCTATGACTGATTTCAGTTCATGTGTCTTAGTTTGTCCGATCCTTCAGTTTGGTGGAGAAGACCATCCCGGTCCTATGGACCTATAGTGGCCACTGTTCCGAGGTGAGAAAACCCTGTGGTTTTATCTTCCCTTACCTACTTTCCTACCCATGAATTTCTCCCAGGGTTTCTCATACCTCCAGATGTGGTAGCAACATCATTTAGATACGAACTGGAATAAAACACTAGGTTTTTCCCGGATGTTGTCTTCATGTGAAGCTTTCGTTATTCATGGACCCAAAAGTACTTTGTGGAGCACATGAGCAGTCAACTATACCATGGAGAATAGAACCATGGTGCTCATGGCATATGCCGAAGAAAAACGGACCCAAAGTCTTTTGTGGAGTTCAAGATGGTGTTCCCCCATCCTGAGCATATGCCAATTTGTAGACTGTCGTTGGTCTAAGTCCGACAGCTACGTTCCCGCCGTGTTCCAAGTCTGGCTATGATACACTTTCTACCGTTGGTCTAAGTCCGGTTGCAAAATTGTATCATGTGTAGACTGTCGTTGGTTTAAGTCCGACAGCTACACGACTGCCGTTAGCCTTAGGTTACTACATCAATTGCCTCCCAACGGAAATTCTACTCATAATATTTCGACTCTCTCACCGGTAACTTGGCAAGGGGAACTGTGGTTCCCTCACTCAGTTACTGGTAACTTATGTAGCAAGGGGAACTGCAGTTCCCTCACTCAGTTACCGGTAACTTGTCAAGGGGAACTGTGGTTCCCTTTTTACAAAATTGGCTATAAAATTCATAAAAACCATTTCAGACGACTAGGAAACGTAGTTTCGTTGATAGTCAAAATAGAAAACACATTCAAAGAATTTTTTGTTTCAAAATTTCTGAATAATTCTGTTTTTGCCAGGAAAAGGGGGGAGATGTGGAGGAGGAGGAGGATGTCGACGAGTGGAGCAGCACGGCCGAGAGCAACGCTAATGAACTGAACTTGAATATCGTGGCCCTTTCGAAGAAATTTGATTCGTTCAATGATAAATTCACAACCCTTAGATACTTGGATGGTAGTCTCACTATTGTGGAAATGTATCGTATGTATGTTGCAGCAATGAAAAAGAACAACCAGCCATTGCCAAAAAGTGTGCCTACGAAAACATCTTCAATACCGAATTCAACCTGGGATTTTTCATCCCGGAAAAAGACCAGTGTACGTTATGCACATCTTACTCAAATTCGAGAGAAGAAGAGAAACAGAAGATCGAAGAAAAGTATCAAGAACATCAACTGAACAAGGAAGCCATACGGGAAGAGAAAAAGAGAGATGCAGAACTTTCCAAAGTAGACCAGACTTCATTGAAAGTAGTATGCTACGCTCTCCAAGCCGTTCTTCAAACTCCTTGTGGTGAAGTAAATTGTACTACAAAAGGAAATTGAACTGCTACAATTTTACACTTTATGACACTGGCTGTGCTCAAGGCCATTGTTATTTTTGGTATTAATCCATTGCTAATCGTGGAGTCAATGAGATTGGAAGCTTTGTACTCCATTTTCTTGAGAATTGCTGCGTGGGGAAACGATTTTTGGGTAGACCAACAAAAAAATTAAGCTATGGCGTGCATGTAGATACATGCAGTGCAACCATGGACATTCCCTCCATTACCCACAAATTTCTGTTCCTCTTGAGCCTACAAGAAGCCACCAAAGATCCCGGTGGCCAAAGCAAAGGACTTGATGGACTTGTGCCAGAACAACATCATTCCCCAAAGTACACCACAGTTTCTACGAAAGTTTGAATTAATGTTTAATGCCTTTTTTTACCAATTTCATCTTATTGTTACATTTTTTGTCAAAAAAATGTATGAATAGGTATTAGTAACCAATCTACGGAGGTAGTTTCATTAACAATGAATTCAATATGGAGAATATAGATATTGACTGGAATATTGATGATGATGGAGATTCGTCTTCAGACATTGGTGATAATATTTTTACGGCTGAAGAACAGTTGGAATCAGCAATAGAAATCAATGAGTCGTGAACACCACACTCGATTTCCTGAATAGAGCCACTGAGGTAGTCAGATGCGCAAGAAAACAATGCCCACCAACAAAGCCAATGTAGTGAAGTCTTGCATCGTCACTACTGATTCTTGCTCACTCCAGGCATTCATTTGGAGAACAAATCCTATCTCCTACTCTGGTAAAAACAGCTTCAAATATGTACATAGTGCCTGGGATCTGGCAGTGGTTGCCATAGATGCTATGGAACCAGTTCAGAGTTTTTACCTGTTCATCACTGACAGGATGCGTCAAGATGTGATGAGGTATACCAATGAAGCTATGGCGATTTACCAGACCAATTTGGGGAACCAAACCTATGTGATTTGAAGTCCACTATTCGACTACTCAGCAGCAAAAAGGACCGCCTTTTACTCACAAGAAGTATGCTCTTCTCTAGTACACACTGTGGAGATAATTATCGTACAACCATGTCGAAACAGTGATTCAAATTTCTGGTTCATTGCCTTCGTTTTGGCAGTAGAATAACGCGCGCAGAACGTCTCCATTTCTCTTACTCGATATTATGAATGCGGCTGCCTTCTTGAACTTTTACGTCTCTGGGACCGCTCCATATCATTTCCTTGATGTCTGGAAAGGATGTGTGGCGGGATGTTCAACCGAGACTGAGGATTCCGTGTTCATCCCGAATCAGTTGATCAATATCAACAAAGATGAGTTAGGAGCTCCAGGAACACTGACCCAGTTGGTGGATTTCTCCACTTACTTCTCACACTTTTCAGGAAACACCCCCAATCACTTGGCAACAGCTATCACAACCGAATCAGTCAAAAGATGGTATGTTACCATGTGGCACGCTTTGCATCCAGAGAATCAACCCTTGACAGACCTTGACATCGCGTCAAGAAGAGAAGCCATGAATATAATAGGGTTCTTAGCTCTAACTTGTTTTAGAGCTTCAGTGAAGGATCCACGGGAGGTATTTCTCCACATCCAGAATTATCAATTACACGAATAAAATCGTTGTGGAATTATAATTGCACAACCATCATCCCGGCCACATCCAAAGCATTGGAGAGGATGGCGGAGGTGTATGCGAGATTCACGGCAAATGGAAAAAACGCGATGTCTTGGATCCTAGGTATATACCTGTATGTGTCTGATGTTGACAAAATTCAGGTACGAGGAATTCTTAAGGCTGGATGCCTGCTGTCTCTGCAGGAAGTGGGAATGGGATACTTCCACTGGCTCAAAAATGCATCTGTCAAAAGATCAATACCTCCATACTCTCTCATAAAACATTTCGGATTCGAGTCAAATGCACTCACCAACCAAGTATTGATTGATCTACTGACTAGGTTATCAGAATCCCACAAAAAATCAACTTACCTGGCCTTGGGCCAAGATGTTTTCAGATGGATACTTTATCCATAGTGGGACAAAGGATAACCCGGTTTTAGCGGTGGCCTTAATGTTTATCAGTCTCGGACCAAAAGATACTTGACAAAGTCTATTATAGTGGCAACATACGACCTTCAAGCCGCTTTACCGACTCCTACGGGCGATGTATCGGTTTTTCTACTATAAGATTCAAACTATCGACCTACATCTAACAATTTATGAAATCAAGGAACACATTGCCACGTGCAACGTCTGGCATGAAGGGGAACGCAATAGAGGAGCAATTGAGATTGCTACATCGGTGTTCAAATTCATTGAAAAAAAAAGCGATGCGGACCAAAGGCGAAAATATCGAATTCATTTTTTACAGTGATAATTGCGCGGGCCAGCAAAAGAATAAATTCATGGTCATGATGTACATGTTCGCACTTTGTGTCTTCAAGAATGTAAAAACGATTCACACAAATTTTTAATAAGAGGCCATACCCAGAATGAGGGCGATTCAGTCCACTCACTACTAATCTAAAAAGAAAATCAAGCGGGCTCTGAAAGTGTGGGCCCATTTTTGTTCCTGCTCTCAGTACTACCAAGTGATGATAATGGCAAAGAAAATCCGCCTTTTAACGAAGTAAACGAACTCCAATTCGACGATTTCATCGATTTCCAAAGGTTCATCAAATTTGATAGGGGAGAATTTCAATATCAACCAAACAACGAAACATTCCCTTTAGGTGAGATAAAAGTTATGAAAACTATGTCAGGACAATCCCTTCATTTTCTCCTACAAAACTTCCTACCAAGCAGATGGATTTGATACCGTGGATACCAACCAAAGCAAGCTGAAGAAGAGGAACAGCAGAATACCGCGTAACCTAACTGCTTAAGAACCGAAGAGAAAACCTGAAAGAATTGGACCATCAAAAAAGCATACAAGTCGCAATTGCCAATCGCAGACAATAAGAAGAAAGATTTGAAGTATTTGTTGGATCACAAATACATTAAACCTGCTTACAGTGATTTCTACAATACACTCATAAGTGCTTAGGCATGTACCTACTGTGAATACAGGCTGTGCGATGAGGTAAGCGGTTAGAAACGTTTTCATACCGTGATAACTAAAATATCTTTCTAAATTTTGTAATAGGTTGATTATCTACCTTTTTCCCTGAAATGCAATTGTTACTGTGATTTTCTCCAGTCATTTTATACCGTTTCTACATTTTCCATTGTGAACTCAATGTGCAATGAAGTGCCATTTTGCAATAATAATTATAACAATAATTTATGCTACATTTAGTTATGTATTACTGGATACTATTTTCTAAATAACTTATTGGAAATGCAGTTCCTTAAATTTAAGTTCTAGTTCACTTTCAACTAGTTTCCAATTTGAAGAGAAATATTTTTGTTGCGTGTTCAAATAAAGCTTGTAGTTTGAACAACATGACAGTCACAGAGACGCAATTTGACTTCGAGTCACTAATGATAGAGTATGACCAGATATATGTTCCGGAGTTTACAGGGACTGCTGAAGATTGGGATGGATACACTAAGATAAAAATGAGAATTGATAACGACATGGAGGAGGAAAAGAAGAAAACAAGTGAATCAGAGTCAAACGCCAACAAATGGACAGCAGTTATTGGCGATATACCGGGCCTAGGATTCACGTCAAGTATTGGAAGTTATATTTCATACATAGCGTTGGGTTTCTCTATAGTTGCACTTATTAGAAGCTGATGTATTTGTTGCCTGACGGCACCGTGCGATTGGTCACCCTCAAGACGTCGCATGGCACCTATTCAACGATCGGCGGTTAATCTCGTTCCGCATGTTGCCCGCTGCAACAGCCCGCTCACTCCTCCTAATTGTAATCTATCACATTCCTTTCCCATTCACAGAGTCCTTTTTCTTTCACTTTTCTTATTGTAAATTTGCTGCAATTTAGAGGCCCGGTATGTTTAGGAACCTAAACACTCAACGCTCAGCGTGTTTAAATCTCCGCCATAGGTAGGATCGGCGGCTTGTTTATTTTTTTTTATTTTCGAAGTCCAACGGATCATCGCCAACGTGAAGACTCCAGAGGTATCTCCCTCCCAACGTGAGACGACATGGGAACGGTTTTCTCAGTTTGTTATTGACGAAACCTCCGACAGACGAAGAATCAGCGAATTCGTCAATTTTCACCAGTTCGTCCGACACGCGGAGACCTATCGGCCGGTTTCTATCAAAGAGGGTCATCAGTATCCCAACCACGTTTCTAGTTCGTTTCTCATCAAAATCAGAACAAAAAAAGGGGAAATAGTTGTAACATTGCAATGGTCATCTAGTTCTAAAAGTTACAGAATGCAGTAACCATAAGTGTGATTTGACAAAATGCTCAAAGATATCCACACTCAAAGATCCAGACCCAATACAACTGGACTAACAGTGTCAGTGGTCCCAGTGACCGTCTACTTTGCCCAAAAATGGTCCCTGTGACTATAATAAGAAAAAGTATAAATGGAAGAGTGTGCCCCCGGAGCAAGCCTAAGTGGGGATAATGAAGGGAGAGTCATACATGGACATGGACAAGGACGAAGCAAGAATGGTATCAGAAATGGCAAATGCAACATTGGGAGAATATGTTCCAAATCCTCAGATTGGTGTTGGGGAATCATCCAGTATTTGTGGAACCCAAACAAAACTTGAGCTGAATCTTCAAAGGGATACACTGTCGATTTTTTGCGAAGGGAGGAGCCCCTTTAGATGGCATTGCATACAAGACTACTCTTGCCTCATTGAGCATTCCAACACACCCATTTTGTTGGATTTGTAAAAACAAAGTGCAATTTGTATGTCAAAGTTCCTGGAGTTGATCAGTCAAAGAATTGCCAAAAGATGGGTTGTTCACAACTTCAGCCGGAATTTCCCATTACATTGGAGGAGTAGACCCAGACACAGTTGTGGAAGAAAAAGTCGCAGCCAGGTGCTACATAGTAAATAACCTCAGAATATGTAGGTATTGAGAATGGGACCCTAACAAGAACTGTGACAGATCAAGACCTACCATAATAGGAATAGAATGAAATCGTGTGAAAAACACCGAGTCAGTCTAATATTCGCTTTTTACTTCAACAGGTCAAATGTACGGTTCAATTTCTCAGCCGGTTAAACACCTATATTTCCCACTTTTTTGAGTGTGGTTTTCGGCTGACAACTGAACGGATCTTTCGTTATTACAGATGATGCCATCCTTGCCAACGTTCGCCGCAATGATACGCCCTTAGTCTTGAGCGTTAACGCTCGTTCATTCTTTTGTTCTTCACCCATCTTCCGACTCTCTTCTCTCCACCTCTCACTCTGCTTCGCGAGCTTGGGGCGGAGAGTCATTTGTACGTTAATACAGCGTTTCCGCGCAGAATATCAGGCCATGTGGCGTTTAGTTCGTACGCAATAACACGCACTTGGCTGTGCACACGCAAATTCCTTTTAAAAGACTGCTGGCTTCACTTGATCAGCGAATGTTTTTGCCAAGTTGCTCACCTTCCTTATATAGGTGATGACTACTATTCATTAATAATTTCCACGGAGCTCGTAACACCGATGCCTGTGTCTGACACCGATTTTCGCTCATTTTATGCCATCCGTCGAAAACTCTATTCTTAACCATCCGGAAGTCTTTGGCGCCACCCACTTTATGTATATCGCCAATGGAAATGTTCCACATCCCCCAATCCGTTGCCGATTATGAATTGTCAACGCCGGGGTTATCGCGAAATCCGTAAACCACTCGGAGCGTGGCGAAGTGTTCCAGTTCTCAATGGCGAGCTTTCGCCAGCATCTATCGAATAGTAACCTTCTTTTTACGTTTCTTAAGAAAAGAGAGGTCCAGCTGCCTTTCTTCTTCCTTATCGGGAAAGGGTCGTTGAGCCGCTGTCTCCTGAAAACTCCTTATGTACGCATTGGTATATCGAAGCCAAATACGCAGTTGCGCGTTGAAACTATGAATTGACGCCAGTACACTCGAGTGGGTCTTGCCTCCTAGAAGGCCCGTTCTCTTTTGAAGTGTTTCTCCATATCGATTATGGCGCCAGTGTCGTTGAACCATCCATACATAGTTTACGATCGGCTCGAAGGCCAAATGTTGCGACAGGCGGGCTGGCACTGTGCCCTCCTATGCCCGATCGAATGTGTGACTTTAAGTGGACTGTATTTTTGAGAATTAAAGGAAAAAAGGAAAGAAATGCAAGGCTGCTTGTGGTGACGGTAAATTAAAATAAATCCTATATTCAATTGAGGTGGGACCTACCTAGGCCTATACCGGCTGCCGGGAAGAATGTAAATTAAAATAACTAAATTAGACAATCGCAATGGAACGAAGGCAAAATGAGAAAATAACAGATATTGGCGGCGACGAGGTTCGATGATCGGCGAGTGGGGACGCGGGTAATGAATGGTGTCCTTGTTGAAGTGAAATGACTGATGAGCCGAAGGAAGGAAATATTGATTTTTGGCCTCACCTCACGTTGGTACTGGTACCTTCCTTCAAACTGGTGCTCTTGCTCTGGTTTTACACCAGTTCGTAGAATAAAACGAATTATATCGTTTTACGGGCTGCGCAGCGGCTTGTGTATCTTCCTCTTAGTTGAAACGGAACGGAACTGAACGTTGCTGTTCAAAAAAAAACGTAAAGGCGACGGAAGGCAGGGAGTGGTCCGCGGTGAAGGGAGGAAGCGCCGGGGCCGATGGACTCCAATAACAACAACACACTGATCAAACCAACCATTCAAGGGGAGATCATCGCTGAAACAGTACATGCCTTTGAAACCGGTAAAAAGGGGTTTCAAAGTTTGGAGTATGTGCTGTGCTGTCACAGGATATTTAGTTGCATATGATTTTTATGCAGGTAAAGCTGGGGATAGCCAGTATTCATTAGGGGAACGAGTTGTCCTAGCATTGACTAATGGTTTTGAGGGAATGGGTTATTGTCTTTTATTTGACCGTTTTTTTACATCATTCCGGTTACTAAAAATGTTAATCAGAAAAGGGTTTTTCGCTTGCGGTACCATTCTTCAAACAAGAAAATTTTTCCCAAAAATCCTCAAAACTGACAAGTCATTATCTTTTGGGGAGTATGACTTTGCAAACACTAGGGAAATTGGGTTAGTGAAGTGGAAGGATAGAGGAACGAAGGCGGTATGTGTGGCTACTACTATTGATGATCCTAGTGAAGTTACACAAATAACTAGGAGGGATAAAATGGGCAACAGAGTTGTTGTAGATTGCCCAAGACCGATTTCCACTTACAATTCATATATGGGAGGGGTAGATTTATTTGACCAGTACATGTCGTATTATAGCATTCAGTGGAATCAAGAGATGGAGTATGGTCGTGTTTCTTTTCACTGCTCAACATCGGTGGATTAATTCCCAAATAGTTTATTTGGGGAATGGTCATGAAGAATATCCCGTCGATTTTTCTGAGGCAGCTTGGTAAGGAACTCATTGAGGAACAATTAGCGTGCCGAAATGCACACGGAAAATTTGCCGCCATCTATTCGAC
>CM033998.1:53938540-54125954 GCA_019603395.1 Cyrtorhinus lividipennis | reverse complement strand
GCTCAGTTGACAATAGACTCCAAGAACAGAGTACCCCCTCTGCGATTACTCAATGGCCAGTACGCCACCACTAAACTACACAAGGGAGCAACAAGAACTTACCATAGTTCCAAATGGGATGGCCCGAGACGCGTGGTAGTAGATAGCGATGAAATTGATGAAGAAAGCAGCCACAGACGAGGGTGGCAAAAGAAAAGCGGACAGAAGCATCTGCTTGATCCAACGACCCCCTCCAAGACGGCGTAGAGTCCACCGCCAGTGTAACCATTTACTGGTAGAGCGAGCATAAACGAAATGGCGGTGCTCAGGGATCCTCGTCTGTAAAATATCCAACACGTTCTACTTACACAATTTTTTTCAACAATAACTATTCACGATGACATCATACATGATTTTTTGAAAATTTGATGCAGCGGGTCCTCACAACTGATTGGCCTTCAACAGTTCATTCTCATTGGCATGTAACATGTTAACCTCTTCCATATCTGAAAAGTTCTACTTTGCTCACACTCAGTTTTAGAGCATCATCATGTCACTAAAACTCTTTTATTTCCACGTGAATTCGACGTGTTTCTAGCGCAGGTGCCAAATTTGTCCATGGGTTTTTACTAGGTGAGGGGAAACCGCGTTTACATGTGAAAAACGCTTGCCCGGGGACCAGGCGCATGGAAAACTAATTTCTTCAACATGGGGAAAATGGGGGAAACAGAGGGTACAGGTTGGTTAGATAGCGAACGTTTTGGATTGTGCGACTATGAGTGAGTACTCAAAAAGCAAACACCATTACAGCATGCCATAAATTCCTCCATCACCTTGACTCAGCCCACCTAAATCCCTTTCTTTTTCCAAATCTTCTAATTTTCCAGCGCTAAATGTGAATAATTTTTTGTACAATCATTGTTTGTACGAAACGTATCAATAGGCACTAGCTACTCACTCTGTGTACAGTTCACCAACGATTGCGAAAATGATGACAGCAAAAGTAACCACTGTCACTTGATATCCAGCTCCAATCATAGCCGAAAACATGATGGGATGGCTAGCAGGTCTGAAGACGTCTCCGTGCACTTGTTTCCAGCCGGTACTCGTCTCCTAGGTCTTTTTCCTGCAATGAAGAGTAAAGATTATTTGTTAGAAGAGAGCATTGAAGATGGTATTTGTTGAAGAAAGATCCTAGTGACAAAAACAGTGGGCGCAAACACGCCTAACCGGGTTCATACTAAAGCAACGTTTGGCAATACACGGGCACGAGCCCAATTTAGAATATACATTAAGATTCACTAAATAAGTATCCATGTATAAATGAGTACAAAAAATGGAAGTAGGTAACAATATAGAATAAATTCAAACAAAAATAATGCCTAATGGAATAAGTTTCTGCTCTAACTTTAACGTTCTCGTGAGATCATGTCGGAAGGTGTCCCCGAAAACACTGATTCCAACGACCTTTTAGCAGAAGGGGATTATTATAATGAAAATTAGTCGGAGTTGTAGGAACATGAAAAATATTTGTAGAGCGCGTTCGGTACTAAGGGACACGGAAGTCACTCAACCGCAGAAGAGAGGGGCAATCAATATCTGAAATCTGATTTCAGCAGCCTGATCATGTCAGCACTAGAGACGGGGTTTTCTATATTAAGAAATAACCAATAACCCAAGGTAATAAAAGTTTTAATTTGAAGTTTAGTTTGAAATGAAGAAATTAAATAAGGAGCTTCTTTGCTAAAATAAAATTAAATATGCTAATATAAATTAAAATTAATTTTTCGAAAAATAGATTAAACAATCTGGCTGTATCGTTTGTTCGGACACTCGTGTTAAAAACGACAGCGACTGGTGGAATCAGATGAGGACAGGCAGGGGCTGATGCTTCACGACGATGTCAGGTTAGAAAAACAAGTAGAACGAGTTCGGTTCACAGGGATGCTGATGACCCTTTTGAACTAAATCTGCGATTCTTGGTACAAAGATGACTCATCTCGTGCGATAGATAGAAGATGCTGACGACCTCAGTGATAGAATAAACGCCCGAGAGAATAGGATTAAGACCTGGGAGAATACACTGAGGATGCTGATGACCTCGTGGTGGTCTGTAGAATCATTATGACGAACGAGAACGATACAGGCAACAAGGTGTGCAGTGACGACAGGGCGATGGGAACCGTACAACGACTGAACCTAGCGTCTGAGGCCGAAATAATGGTTTGCGGAAGGAATAAGGGAAGGGCCGGCAATGGCTTGCACTAACAAGACCAGCAAAGGCGACAGGCAAAACAGGCAATCGGACATTTGACGACCAAGATCGAGGGGATAAGGTGACAAAGGTCCAACGTCTCAGCTGAGTGAAACTCGGCCCAGCTCACCCCCCAAAGGCGGAAAACAGAGAAATTCGCTCTGAATCTCTGTACTAGATCGGAGGCATTGGCATATTAAAGACCACTGCATGGAAGCGTGCTCTAGCGTCGAGTGGTGCAATGCATTGAAAAGCACCACCAGAGCATGAACATACGTAAAACTATTCAGATGACGCATCGAGAAGCCCAAATTCGTCATAGCTCTTAAACAAACATCGTCAAAGTGGGAAAAGAAAATCATGTGTGAGTCGAAAATGATCCTGAGATCTCTGAAGGACTCCCACCCTGGCGACCGTCTTATCAGCTTCTAGTCCCACAGCATGTGAGTTGTAGACCTAGAAAAAGACAACTGCGCAAGCGCAATTCGTTAGCGACGCACCAGCCATGCAACGGTCAAGCTCCGCCAGCAGAGTCCGCACATCGGTGAGTGTACGGATTCTGAGAAAGAGTTTTAAACCGTCAGCAAAAAGCGAAAAGTGAACGTCACCCCGAACCCCGCAGAACCCCGACACATTGTCGATAAAAATTAAAAAACGCTGCAAGTTGTTTGACACGAGTTGGTTATTACTTGGACTAGGTGCATGGAGACTCACTTCTTCAACATGGGGAAAATGGGGGAAATAGTGGGTGTGGCGGGTCCCAAACCCATTCCACCCGATTCAGCGTCCAAAATGTAGTGGAAAATGATACCCTACACGCATAGGTACCAGAAATTTGGAAAACACACATTCGAAATGGGTAAATAGATACCCATTTTGACCCATAACCTCTTCCGGTGGGCGCCAATCGTCCAGGGACCCATATCATTGAATTCAGCGTCCAAAATTTAGTGGAAAATGATACCCCACACGCCTAGATCGCCAAAAATCTCGGAAATCCATTTTTTGAAAACGCATTTCGACGACACAAAACGACCCCTACCCCGACCAAATTTGGTCAGATCGGGTTGAAAAGTTTCGAAGACCGTCCTAGGCCGGAAATGGATCCCTGACCAAAATTTAAGATTTTTAGAAAATTTTCTACTACCAAAAACGGCGCGGACAGCGTATGGCGGACGGACATTTGACTTTTTTGATCTAGACTCCTTGATTATTCAAGGAATAACCAACCAAAATTGAATCTGTAAATAAATCCATTCGACCTGGGGCTGGAGAAGAGGATATATACAAGCCTATAACTACACAGACAGCACAAATTGACCACAGGAGAACATCCTCCATGGCGATATCACACAAAACTGAGCTAAAAGTCTGTATCGTCTGGACGCTACAAGTCGCTACGTTTCCATTCCGCCTTGTCCATCGGCTGGCCATACACGAGCGGATTAGATCCGCGTATCAGATCTGCTGATAATTCTCACGGACCCCATCCGCGGATCTCAGATTTGTCGCAGCCCATACACGAGCGGATCGATCCGTGAGAATAGTTGAGACCACATCCGACGGCGGATCTGATTCGTTCGTGTATGGGGGAAAACAACGGATATCCCTCGTCAGATCCGCGGATCCAGATCTGTCGAGCATGCCCGACGGATCTGGTCGGATCTGTACACTTCTTCCTCAGATGTCCCACTTCTCTCCGACTGCAGCACCTTCTTATATTCTTTTCTGCACACAGATCTCATATTCTCATTCTGAATTCTTGCTTTAACCTTGTTTACATCTATTCCCGGAACATCATTGCGCAGAGCTTTGACAATTTCGTCAAACATGTTTTTTTTTAAATATTTTTGTTCGTGTAGTTTTCGTGGTTTAGCTTCCACAACGAAGGTCGGCTTCTGTATAAATCAATTAATTTATCCAAACTCTCGTTGCTCCACTCAGCTTTATCACCCATGTTATGGTTTCGCACTCAAATCCGCAAATTATTGAAAAAAAAAACGCAATTATTCAAATCCAAAGCGCGAATCAGAAGCGCAATGAAACGCAATTATTCAAATCCACGAATAGAATCCGCTCGTGTATGGGGACTGAACTGACGGATCGAGATCGGCCAATAATGTTGTCGGAGGTTTTCCCCACACACGTCAGGATCAGGTCGGCGGATTTCCCCCACCACCATTTCTGCGGATTTTGGCCGGATCTGTTCCGGTCTGATCCTCGCCACTAACGAACGCATCAAACTGACGGATTTCTCTCAGTTCTCGGAAAAATCCCTGATCCGTCGAAAAAATCCGCTCGTGTATGGCCAGCTATCAGCAAGTCTGCGCAAACTTAAGTCGTGGTGGAAAACGGAGCGTTTGGACCGGCCTTAATTAATAAACCTTCTGCAATTGGTCATAGGTCTCTTTCACAAGGGTTCTGTAACCTTGGACACTGAGCTTGAAGCCACGAAGCCAACAAAATTTACCAGTGAATGCCATCAATGATGGGACGGAGTAAGAAGTACTTGGGGCAGAGGAATTATCCAATCCATTACTTCTACATACAAACGTCCCTACTCCATGACATTGAAAGGGCTTCATAAAGGTAATGAGCCAATCGTTATTCAGTAAGCTCTACTCAAATAATATCCCTGTCTGCCCTCACAAAACCAAATGGCCGGTTGTTGAGGTCAAAATAATGGTGCGGGAGCGATCCTGAACCTCTTTTGGTAAAACGCCTTCGACTTCTCTGAAAGTTCAGAGACGCCTTGAGATTTATAGGGGCAGTCGTTGATTTGAAGTCTGATTTAGATGAAACGACGGTTCTATTTAGGTCATTTTGTTTCCATCTTGTTCGTCCTCTGAACAAGCTGAAGGCGGAAACTTTTCACACTCCGCCACAGTAAAATACTTTGTCACCAAGACGTACGGTTAAGATTCGGCCTCTGATTTACAAGTCTTGAGGTTGACTTCAAAACTCTCACCACAAAGTGCACAGTCAACTAGATTGTAAGAATCGATCGAGTAGGAAGAGGAAGATTTACTTTGCAATCAAAGAAACGTAAGAAGCATAAAGGCAACAACTAAATGCCCCCAACATGGGATTACCATATCATCCAAGTCGTCATCTTTGCTGTAGCGTGCATAATCTTTCCTCAGTGTCCTCATCAGAATCATGGATACCAAGCCAACGAGGAAGATCACCATCATGAAGCTGTTGAAGATGCTGAACCAATGGATCTGTAAGCGGACACGAACAAAAACTGAATAAACAAAGCAACTATTGCTAATTTTAGCGTATAATTTAACATAGTGCCCAGGCTGAAGAAATGGGTTGAAGTTGGTGGCTATTATGTAGAAAAATAAGGACAGATTTTGCCACATTTCCTCAAAATTTGAATAAAACATATGCATTTTTCGATTTTTACCAGCAGTTGTAACCTTACTTTCTGGATGACCCTCGTATAATAAGAAGCCTCTTGAGAGTGCGTAAAGCGGTAGAAATAGGTTCTCACGAAAGCCCATTAGGCAACAGAGGTACATGCCCTTTGATACTGTTCCTGCTCATAACTTAATTATTTCCAGCAGCACCAAGATAGAGGAGCCATGTCAATGGGCCTTTGGGAGTATGGGGGATAACGTTGGATAAAACAAATTTCCTCACAATCTGAGATCATCATTAGTTTTCTAGGAGGACCTCCCGGTCTAACCTCTAACCATCCTGGGCTGCCACAGGCAGGCGAACGCCGGAAGAGAGTGGGCTGCCTGATATACGGGGAAGCAATAGAGCCATAGATAGACTGTAATGGGACACGCAGCCTCAGGAACAGTCTTGCGCAGGTATATCAGGTCTAACTTACTTGACAGGTAGAACAAGGCCGCTAAACCGAAATGCCCACAACCAAGCTGTTTGAAAACTGTTTGTCTCCTGCCTTTGGGCAATACGTGCAATAAAATAACGCGTTGAGGTCAACAGAGCACAGGGCCTTCCTTCCACCAGAAGATTTGCCCCTTTCAATGCACCAGAATATATTCACCCGCGTATAACATGAATAAGCTAAGAACCCCACGTTGATAAATACAAACCACTCACCCTGTGCTGAAAGAAGTTGGGGTCTAGGTATTTGTCGAATCGATCTTCAAATTTGATGGAAGATGGAAACCAGTTGACTTCATAAGTGAAATGAATCTTCACCCCATTTTCCAATTTAACTTTGTTGTCAGACGTAAGATTAACGTCGACGATGTGCTTTCCGTTGTAGCCGATGTCGAATTTCTTGTGAGTCCACAGGAAGTAATTGAGTTGGCTGTTCATTTCTTCTTTCACGTCTCCCACGATCCCTGTGAAGATAAAAACAAGATCATTATTGAGTTATTTTGCAATTCAGCAAATCATTCATTTTGCAAATTCTCTTCTGAAAATTTGATGTTTCAAATTATGTGGATATAGTACTTTGACTTATAATTATACTTTATGCGGTGCCAATTTAAGGCTGGATAGAGGAAGGCGCATTTAAAGAATATCCGTATACATCTAACGCAGCCAATGGTCAACAATACAACTGAAATAAAACCGATTCCGAAGAATTCACGCTTTATTTATCACGAAGTGATGTTTGATACAGAAGATGGAATAAAGAGGATTAAGAGAAACATTTGAAAAACACTGCGAATTCTTTCACAAGGGTTGGTTATTCCATTCCCGGACCAATTCCAACCGATTCAGCGTCCAAAATTTAGTAGAAAATGATACCCCACACGCCTAGGTACCAGAAATCTCGAAAATACATTCAAATAGGTAAATAGGTACCCATTTTGACCTATAACCTCATCCAGAGGGGGGCGCAAATCGTTTACGGACCCATTTCATCGGATTCAACGTCCAAAATTTAGTGGAAAATGATACCCCACACGCCTAGATCGCCAAAAATCCATTATTCAAAAAACAAATTTTGTCCCCTACCCCGCCCAAATTTGGTTCGATTGGGCTGAAAAGTTTCGAGGACCGACTAGAGCCGGGAAACAGACCCCTGAACCAAATTTCAGATTTTTAGAAAATTTTCTATTACCAAAAAAAGCCCGGACGGCGGACGGACATTTTACTTGACTATTCAAGGAATAACCAACCAAAACCTCCGAAATTTGGGAGGAAAATCTCTAGTTTCTTGCTGTTGCGGAATATTGACTGATTTGTCGCCAAGCTATCTTCGTTCTTCTTGACTCTTCAGTGAATCTGTAGCAACGTAATTTAAGATTTCTCTGTGACGCTTCAATCAAACGTCTCTCGTTCACCTTCAACGAGAAGGTCACGAGGATCACTTATTCTTGATGGCATAACTACCAAGATCAACTTCTTGGAGTAACAGGTCGAAACCATTCACAAGGGAAGATAGCAGTCCAGGACGATCGATAAGGCGCCAAGACGTCTCTCATTTTGTTCCTTTGAAGATCTTTTTGAAGCAGGGCTAACGACAGGCGGGCAACTGTTTGTCTGGAAGTTCGCATTAATTGTGTGTGGGTCTATTACAACGCTGTAGTTGGAGCAGGCCAGGAAAGCGTGAGATATTTAATGTAAGTCAGAATTCTAATACTGTACTCCGGGAACACACCAGGAAAGCAGCTGTCCTCGCTTGAGCACAACAACCCAAAATCGCGTTGACAGATGCGTAAGTATGGCTTTCTACAGCGAACAAGTACAACGAACAGTGCAAAAAAAGAGGGACCCTAAGAATAGTATGCGCTTACAGGCCGGTGCCAGTACCAGCCGTCCTCTGACTGGAGCGATTCCCATCGACAAACTGGCAGCAAAAAGTCAACGATTGTCAGAGGAACCAATGAGCAAATCAGCTACGTGAAAAATCGATTCAGGTACTGCTGGAGACCCGGTAGATGGTGGATGGTAGCAGACACCTAGGAATGAGGTTTGAGAGTGCGGAAGCCTAGTGTGTATCTTAGGTGTCCCGTTTTTAGTCCATAAACAGCCCCAGTCCCCTGATAAGGGTTGTTAGGTTGAGGACTAAATGTTTGCAGGGAATGGTTCTCATTGGGGTTGTGTCCCAAAGATGGTGTACCTACGAGACGTGAGTGCTGGACGCACAAAGACTATGAGAGTTGCCGTTTCGTCTGCTTCCTCACAGGGCTGGAGACCTGGACAGTTGTGACATGAAAAAAATTGACTGAACGCCTTATTCCAAGCCACCCAGCTTGCACCCAACGTTGGACCACAGCCCTGTTATTAGTTACAGCAAGGACAATTTTTGGGAAGAGAGAGAAAGCACTAAGGATGATCAACTAGATGTGAACTGAGGAAGGAAGATGATCGCCGAGTGGGCCTTGAGCAAGGGCCCAGACTCCCAGGCTAACATTATCAGGAGTACTCAAACAGGCACATTGTTACTAAGTAATTAGGCAAGATTTGGCTTAACATAACCACTCTCACGCCCTACTGGAGGTCTTTAACTTTAGGCAAAAGCTGGTCTGTCAAAATGGATCCTGTTGGCTCTCTGTCTCTTTTGCAGTGATGACTGATCACCCAAGTAGCTCAAGTATTATACATATAGTAACAAGAACTCACCCCATATCGGTAAGTCGTCAATGTACATTTGATACCAGTAATGATTCTTCACAGCGTAAATGAAGGCCTTCAATTTCTCTTCGTCCAGAATGATTTCGCAGTACATCGTATAAGCACTATTGGCTGAAACAAAATTAATTTCATTTCAAAATCCAGAGAAGATAAGGAAACTCGAAACGATTGTGGGTTTCTAGCGAGGATTGAGGAGAGTGTGGGAGAAGTGGGTCGCAAGAAACTGATATAGCTGGTCAACAGGGAAATCGCAGGTCATTGATAGGAAATTGTTAAAACTAGGGCAAAAATAGGAGCTAGGAGAGTTTTGATGATATCTCATTTTTTTTAAATACACACCAACACCCACACTTTCCAAAAAATCCCGAAGATCTAGTTTCAAAAAACACATCTTTACCCATAAAATCTCCAAATTTGGGTCGATCGGACCAAAAAATTCTAAAAATCAACAACAGCCGGAAAAAAATTTTAATTTTTAATACATTTTCTAATACTAACAACGGCGTTGACGGTGGACGGAAATTTCGGTTGTATTCCTTGAATCATGACAGAGGCCAACCTCGGATCGGCGCCAAAATTATTTACATCATTATACAGTTCACATCATGTTTCGAAAACCCCAGATGTCCGTCCACCATACGCAGATATTGGTAGTAGACAATTTTCTAAAAAATCGGAAATTTGTGTCTGAAACCTCCTTCCGGCTCTAGTTAATCCTTGAAACTTTTCAGCCCGATCGGCTCAAATTTGGGGAGGTTATAGGTGGAAATGTGTTTGTTGAAACTCGATTTTCGGGACTTTTTTTGGAAACTAGGTATGTGGGGTATCATTTTCCACTAAATTTCTGACGCTGAATCTAATGAGGTGAGTCCCGGGGTAACTGGTGCCCTCCGGGGGTGGGTTTGGGTCAAAATGGGTGCCTCCCAGCGTATTTCAAAGTGGGTTTCTGAGTCTCAGTGCCTAGGCGTGTGGGGCATCATTTTCTACTAATGTTGGACGCTGAATCGCTTGAGAATGAGTTCCACACCCACTCTTCATACTCTTGCTCCAAGGAATAGTGTTATTCGATAGTATTCCGCCACAAGCTTCAAAGAAGAAAAATTCTTGTAGATTTGGGAGACCTCCACAGCTGGAGGAGTCACCAACCAGCGTCATGTTTTGAGCAGCCTCAAGTCCGCTACACGGGACCTTCACGGTGAATTTACATTTGCGCTGTTCCTCGCAACTTTTGGTGGAAGCTTTATCCTTGAGGAAAAAGCAACATTGTTTGAGAAAAGCGAATGCAACAACCGTCAGGTTTCCGCAAAAATATATGACGTATTTACTAACCTCTCAACATGCCCCATACCAACCTATAATTTAAATTATTTGAATTTCTTCTATAATTCCTTCCTTGCAGTATAGATTTACTTATAGGCGAATCAAGAAAACGGTGCCAATCCTCGTCATCAAATGATGAGACCGTGTCCAGTAAAATTCGCCTCTAAGGGTCGAGTGAGCTCGTGAACAAATTCGCAAAGGAAAGACGAGAGCAGGAGCTTGGTCAGCAGTGGTTCAGGTTAGGAATCGACCATGCTCTAAATCATCGGATTTTTTAGCGAATCAAATCCATGCCGAATTCTTGCTCTTTCCGTTTTCGACTCCCTTATTTCCCAATGATTTTGGGAAGATCGACATTACTCAGCAGGAAGTGTCTGATCCTAAGGTCCAAGTGTGCAACGACTCTACACTTATTGACCAGGTGCTCGAATGCAGGCTAGGGAAGGTCGCTCGCGGTCATATCGGAAGAAGCTGTAAAAATAAACTACCAGAGGAAATCTTATGTAATTTAGGAGCTGATCCCTCCGCAAACAGTAGGGAAGTCCTTTCAATCCGTAAGGCGATTGTTTCACGATGGAATCATCTACTACTCTATACTATTCTACTAGAAAGGGGCCTTGAAAAAGACGAAATTTCGTCTACTTCAGTTGTATTGATTGCCCTCTAACATCCCTGTTTTTCCGCCTTCATCCCTTTACCCAGAGGTTCTAAACAGGATCATCTCCGCCATGGTTTACAAGTAACAAAGCCAATTCGGTATGGGCCTTGGTACACAAGGCAGAGGTGTCAATTTCCTCTTGGAAGAGGGAACTCACGCCTCTAGTCTAGAGAGTCAATCATGACCGTCTTTGTTTGATTCTGGTCAAATTCTCGCGAACCTTTTTTATCGCAGCTCTGTTGTTTGTCAAAACTTAACTCCGGCTTTTGATTAAAATATTCGAGAGAAAATTTCAGTCGCACCAAACTATTTCAGGCTTTTATTTAGGCCTGACCTTATTGAAAAAACGCTGCAAATTCTTACACACGGGTTGTTTATTCCTCGGACCAGGCGGATGGAGACTCATTTCTTTAACATGGGGGAAACAGTGAGTGTGGCGGGTTCCAGACCCATTCCAGTCGATTCAGGGTCCAAATTAAGTGAAAAATGATACCCCACACGCCTAAGTACCAGAAATCTCGAAAACACACATTCAAAATGGGTAGATAGGTACCCATTTTGACCCATATACTCATCCAGAGGGCACCAATCGTTCCGGGGCCCGTCTCATTGGAATCAGCGCCCAAATTTAGTGGAAAATGATACCCCACACACGCCTAGGTACCAGAAATCTTGAAAACACATATTCAAAATGGGTTGATGGATACCCATTTTGGGCCATAACTTCTTCCGATAGGCGCCAATCGTTCTGGGGCCCATTCTCCAAAAATCTCAAAATCCTTTTTTCGAAATACACGTTTTGACCCTTACCTCGCCCAAACTTGGTCCGATCGGGCTGAAAAGTTTTGAGAACCAATTAAAGCCGGGAACGGACCCCTGACCCAATTTTCAGATTTTTAGAAAAATTTCTACTACCAAAGTCGGCGTGGACGGCGGACGGACATTTGCTAATTTTGATATAGACACCTTGAAAAGTTTAAAAAAAAATTGTTGCGCCGAATCGGAGAGATTGACTTTTTGCGATAATACATAGGTTGATTATTCAAGGGATAACCAACTAAAATTAGGTTTAAAAAAAGTATTTACAAAAATACAAGGAGTAACAAACCAAAATAAATTAAACACTCAAATCACCTTTGAATTCAATTTCGAGGCCGCTGAAGTCCAACTCGACGCCCTGCAAAGCTTCGCCGAGAGTTTCATGATAGTGACTTATGACTTCCTTGTGACCTTTACAGAATGGAAGCGAGAAATAACCATACGTCTCTTGACGGTTGTGGTAGGGTCCCACGGTGTTCATCCACAGGACGACTTCGTCGTTTTGCTCATACTGTAAAATTGAAACGAGCATTAATGGAAAATACACTAAAGAAAAGCTTGCAGAAATGCCATGTTGATGTCGTGTTGAGCCTAAAATTTCAATTGGACGGTCTTCGCCATTTCGTTTCCGTGCTATCTGTATCTGCTTTCATTCAAACCACGGAGGGGTGGACAGTGATTTGGGTGAAACAACACGGGAATCAGTAATCAACGGCTTAACAGATACCTGAAAAATAATATGAACTACTTTGGCCAGGGCATTTGCATGCATCAATTTTCTGCCAAACTTCGTAGAAATGCCAACACAACGGGCTTCTCTTGACCTTGAACTCTGCAAGGAGTTGTCAAAGTAACGTAAGGAAGCCATCAGACAACGCCCGGTTCCACCTGTCAGCGGCTTAACCAGTAGAAGAGCTGGAGACTATGCTGATCCTTCCCAAGGAGCTCCTCAACCTGAACTGGCAGCATTGGGTGGCCTGTGCCATCTTTTATCTTTGCCACTTGAGGGTGAAGCGACGATTGACGCTTTCCGGCTGAGTTCAACACATGCTGGGGCATCACGGCTACTTTGGGACGAATGGCTGCAGGGAATTCCGTCTCGCAGCACAACTGCAGCACCAAATCATCAAGAGCACATTCACGTGAAAGCATCGAAGTTGCCACTGGAGGGTCCAACCATTTTTGGGCTGTTTGGCAAACAGTCTTGTAGGACCGCCATGTTCCTATTCTCCTCCAGTGAAATCAATGGCAGCTTACAATTTGGGAACAGTTGCTCTACCTCAACAAGCTGCATACTCAAAACCTCCCCATCCAATTGAGGTTTCCCACCTCCCTGCCCAGAGAACCAATTTTCTTCAACCCCAGTTTCGCCAAGCTTCCAGATCCCCCATGATGGGAATGAAAGGACTCCAGTCAATACGGTGGTAATCCTTCCACTCATGTAGTTTTCTTGAGGATGGCCGAGACTGATTACCACAAACCTGGTACAGTCAACGTGGCAGTATGCAATCTTGGTAGAGAGAGCCTGTAAATCCGTCATGGCCAAGCTGAATACTCTGCATTCAGGAGGCGGATACTAAGGAGTATGATGCCAAACATCAATATTTCCTTCTCCTTTATCAAACAACAGTTCATAACTCAACTCTTCATAAGAAACTTGGTCTTTTTCTGTCGTAGAAATCACTAAATGATTCATCTTTCACGAGGAGACTGAAGAATTTTGAACCACATGAACTGGCACAGTGAAAGCGATTGATAACAAGTACCTTTTCGGTATGAACTTCATTGGTAGTAATCAGGGTCAGAATACCGTTCACTCATAGGCCACAAGAAGCCTGCAGTAACTTACAAAAATCAATAAACAAATTTGAAAAAAACAAAATACCCAACACGGTTCTCATCTTCATCATCCATGCCCCGCAATAACCATTAGAAGTTCGCTGTACTTAATCCAACTTCTGTACATAGCTCTGCCAATTGCCGAATAGGCATTCTTGATTTAAAATATCGTGTACTCTTGGCTCATTCAAAGCATTGAAAGCGGCAGCAATCTATCACACAGTGCTCATAACATAACTTTCATCATCCATTGGCTGAGCTGTACTTTCGTCAGGCGATTTGGGCTCTGCCTGATGCCAGATAATAATGTTTGGTGATTTAATAATGTATGCAATTCTGCTCAATCTATTGCAAATAAAATTACTTGACATATATGGTTAATGACAGCATATATGGTGCCTCAGTACCCGATCATTTGCGGCTCAAAACCCACAACAAAATACGACGAATATTGGATTCGACATTATTCTGATCTGACGAGTAGGATGTAAATAAGCGTAGATTGGCCGAAAAGTTAACTTACAACATGATTGTGCTCATCTCCGAGAACTGAGCAACTAAGGAAGAGGACGGCGATTACGATCCGGTGGACCATTGCTGGTTTCCTCAGATGCACGGATTCCAACCTAGTTCGACTGGGCACAGCGAGGATTTCAAGGGAAAACGTCGATCATTCCAGCAACATCTTAACTATTTAGCTGAGCGAAGCGAAAACGAATCGACCGATAGGATCAAAAATCAAATGGGCCGATACCCCGATACGACAAATGTCCGACCAGCGACGGCGACAACTACTTCTTTTTCGACTTCTATTTTCTCGTGCAGCACGAAACTTCTCCTTCTTCATCATCTAACGTCACCATGTCTGCTTTATTGTTTTTTATAATTATAATTATATAAACTAGACACCATGACGTTAGAAATCTTATTGAAATACAGATTTAAGAAGAAAGGCCACTCTAAATTCGAGAATCCCCAAATTTGAAAGTGCTGTTTCTCAAAACTCTCCGCTTCAAAATTCTGTCACAACACTGGGTATTCCCAATAACAAAGACTGTGTACAGTCGGGAACATCGATGTTACCGAAAAACATCGGGGAATGATCGATGTATCGATACATCGATTGTTCTTGAAGGAGAGAAAAGTAGTTTATTTATTATAAAACGATGCAAATTCTTTCACACGGGTTGGTTATTTCTCGGACCAGGCGCATGGAGACTCATTTCTTCAACATGGGGAAAATGGGGGGAAACAGTGGGTGTGGCGGGATCCGGACCAATTCCAATCGATTCAGCGTCCAAAATTTAGTGGAAAATGATACCCCACACGCCTAGGTACCAGAAATCTCAAAAACACATATTCAAAATGGGTAAATAGGGACACATATTAACCCATGACCTCATCCAGAGGGCGCCAATCGTACCGGGGCCCATTTCATTGGATTTAACGTCCAAAAGTTAAAGGAAAACGATACCCCGCACGCCTTGATCGCCCAAAATCTGGAAATTCCATTTTTCGAAGTACACATTTTGACCCCTACCCCTCCCAAATTTGGTCCGATCGCGCTGAAAACTTTCGAGGACCGACACATGGTCACAGAGGAAGGGCATAAGAAATCATTCGTCCTCAGAAATGTTGTCGAAGGGGCAAATAGACCGATATGAGGTAGTTAGTACACATCTCAGGTTTTCATCTGTTATTCCTTAAATAATCTCTCTCATGTAGGTATTTCATATATCAAGTCACCTATCACCATGAAACAGGTGCTTTACAATTTGCCCCCAAATCTGACAGTTTGCGTTTCTTGGCTACATCAAAAACGCTGCAAATTCTTACACACGGGTTGCTTATTCCTCGGACCAGGCGCATGGAGACTGATTTTCTTCAAAATAAGGAAAATGGAAACAGTGGGTGTGGCGGGTCCCGGACCAATTCCAATCGATTCAGGGTCCAAAATTTAGTGGAAAATGATACCACACACGCCTAGGTACCAGAAATCTTGAAAACACACATATACAAAATGGGTGGATACATATCCATTTTGTCCCACAACTTCTTCCAGTGGGTGCCAATCGTTC
This sequence comes from Cyrtorhinus lividipennis, assembly GCA_019603395.1. Classification (NCBI taxonomy): domain Eukaryota; kingdom Metazoa; phylum Arthropoda; class Insecta; order Hemiptera; family Miridae; genus Cyrtorhinus; species Cyrtorhinus lividipennis. The sequence continues at coordinate 54,110,437 of CM033998.1, read as the reverse complement.
TGGGACCCATTTCATTGGATTCAGCGTTCAAAATTCATAGGAAAATAATACCCCACACGCCTAGATCACCGAAAATTCGAAAATCCGTTATTCTTAACACACATTTTGACCCCTACCTCACCCGAATTCGGTCCAATCGGGCTGAAAAGTTTCGAGGGCCGTCCTAGGCCAGGAATAAATCCATGACCCTAGTTTCAGGTTTTTAGAAAGTTTTCAACTACTAAAAACGGCTCGGACCGTGGACGGACATTTGCTAATATTAATCTGGACATCTTGAAACGACCCGAAAATTTTTTTAGGACGAATAAGAGAGATTGACTTTTTGCATGAAAACATACCCATATTCAAGGAATAACCAACCGATATAATATTTTTTGCCCATATCCTTTCAAAATTTGGGTTGATCTGAAGATTTTTAAGGACACTCCCAAAAGCGTTCCCTGACCAAGAGTTCTTCACATAAAACTTCATAATATTTCTTACTAAAAACAGTAATTAGACTCTAATTTGTTTTTCTTTTTTATTAGACTTTTGAAAAAAACTGTCCAATTTTGGGCAAATCGGAGAAGTCGAGCTACACACTACCAGAAATCTCGAAAACACATATTTAAAATGGGTAGACAATGACCATTTTTGACCCATAACCTCTTCCAAAGGACGCTAATCGTTCTGGGACCCATTTCATTGGATTCAGCGTCCAAAATTTAGTGAAAAATGTTACCCCACACGCTTAGATTGCCAAAAATCTCGAAAAATCCATTATTCAAAAAACACATTTTGACTTAAATACCCCTCCGCCCTTTTGGGTAAATTTTCTGGAAATTTTGAAATTACCTACTAAATTTTGGATCCAAATCCATCGTGAGTGGTTCAGGCCCGATTAGCACCCACCACATAGGTATGGGTCAAATGAGTACCTACCTATTTCGAAAGTGAGTTTTCGTGGTTTTCAGGGACTAATGTGTGTGAAGTACGATTTCTCTCTTAATTTTGGACGCGGAATCGATCTGAATGTGTCCGGGACGTTACCAGTTATTTTCCATACTTTAAAAGAAAGAAAGGAAAAAATTATAACTTTTATGGATAAATTTGCAATTTTCTCACTAATCCTCTCACTTTGAAAAGAACGTGTAACACACAAAGAGAAAAGATGATTCATTCATTTACACATTTTCCGTAGCACTCATGATAATTCTTGAGTCTTTTTAGGATAAAATACAACCGAATAATCATTCATTCATTCATAAATGAATGTAGGTGTCTACCTAGTTGTCTATTATTCTATGTAAGCGACCTAAACACAAATTTTGTATACAACACCACTGTCCGGTAAAAATATCGATGCCATAAACATCGAAGAGCGAAAATCGATGTTTGGGGTAACATCGATACCTATCTCTAGTTCACAACAAACAACAGTCAGTTGTAGTCATTCTCGTTGCTATGATAGGTCCCGCGTCGCTGTCGCTTGCAGTTCTTCCGCTTTCTCACTGATATCCAACTTTTTGAAATCCTTTACGATTTTCCATGTTCGAAAAGTGCTCAAGTTTTTTTTAGTTCATACGATCGTCTTCTGCAGTCTAAAGCCCCGCAATGGATTTTAGTTATAAGGTGAGATTGAATTGAAGTCATGTAATTTTTATTATGTTGTTACAGGACGTCTTTTATAATCCTTACTGGAGTTTATTTTTCAAAGCGGTTTACCATTATGTACGATTGAATAAGTTATCTTTTTCATTATTTACCTGCTTAGGTTATGTATAAGTAGTATTGGCAGGTACTTGTTATCCTTTTCATCAGGCCATGCTTTGTTGTCAGGTTAGTTGTCCGGACGGAATGGCCATTTCTTGGACATGAGCTGCTATTATTGCAATCGCATTGTTTTCCCGAATTTTTCTACTAATTATACTTACCTCTTATCGAGGAACGTGTCAAGATGACTAAAGTGAGATGAATGGATAGCTCATGAAGCTGATACCATCATAAAAGGATCCTTTAAGGTATCTCAACCTATCTCAACCTCTCCCTAAAATGACTACTAGAAGATTGCGGGAGTTATCTGAAATAGGAACGCGCCAGGTGCGTGCGCCGCATGTGGAATGAAATTTGATGCGAGCTCCTAACCCAGTGCGGCTATTGTATGAGATATTTACCTTGGAGTAAACTACTTGCACCGAAGTATTTCGTGTACTAAAGCGAAGCACTGAAAGAAATCTTGAGGAGGGAACACTGAAAACGATGCAAAATGGCAAGAAAACTCCAAACCAGTCCCCTATTTCGGACTTATTTTTTTGCATCTTAGCAACGCCCCAGCGGACTCCGACGTTTACAGTACCTTCAGAAGGTTCAAAGCTGGCGCGGGAAGTAGAAATATATTCCATTTCACTTTCTGGTATACTGGAGAAGCGATCTGAAGTAAAGGCTACCTTCACGCGCTAGGCGCGTGCGACGCACACAGATTGGAACTGAGCTCACGCGCTGAGCGCGTGACCCGCATCGAAAGTGCTAATGGTAAAATGTTTCGCGTTCTTGCTTTGACCTCAACTTTCTTTGTGGTTCCTAAGATAATCATTCTGAAGACATGTGAACTTACCAGTCTTCGTCTGAAGCAACAACTAACAGCATCATCTGCTACGCAATTCGTCAAAATGTTAAAACATGGAAAAATGAGGAAATTGCCTGGCTCATTAACGGTTTAAACGAGGGTTTAAACCGGGCATATATTACTAGAGTTTTCTCATTCCTCGACACTCATGCCCCAACATGTCTTATGTCAGAGCTTTTCCATTTAGCGCTTCAACTTGGAACTATTAGTTTAGGGTTGTAGAAGGAACGAGGAACTTATCAAAGAGGTACCTTCTTTTTTCTAGTGCGGAGAATAATATTGATTCATTTTAACGAGTTCTAAATGAATATGCGAGTGTCTTTTTTCACTCTACGACCAGTTAGTAGGCTGACGGTACCTACATTATACCGAGCACCGGGACTTGTAGTTGGCTGGTAGACTTCCAAGGCAAACCACATCTGGTGCAGTGCAGGTAATCGGTTTCTGACGGGATTTCTGTGGTTTGAAACACATGGAGTTTTTGCCATCATTGAAGCGGAGATCCCGCGTACTGAGATAAATATTACAATTTTGGTTGGTTATTCCTTGAATAATCAACCTGTTTTCATGCAAGATGTCAATCTCTCCGATTTGGCCCAAACATTTTTTCTGGGCGTTTCAAGGTGTCTAGATCAAAATCCTCGGACCAGGCGCATGGAGACTCATTTCTTCAACATGGGGAAAATGGGGGAAAACAGTGGGTGCGGCGGGTCCCAGACCGATTTCAATCGATTCAGGATCCAAAATATAGTCGAAAATGACACCCCACACGCTCAGGTACCAGAAATCTCGAAAACCCATACTCAAAATGGGTAATATATAACCAATTTGACCCATAACTTCTTCCAGTGGGTGCCAATCGTTGTGGGACCCATTTCATTGGATTCAGCGTCCAAAATTTAGTGGAAAATGATACCCCACTCGCCTAGATCGCCAAAAATATCGAAAATTTATTAATCGAAGTACACATTTTGACCCCTACCCCACCCAAATTTCAATGAATGGATTTTTTGAGATTTTTGGCAATCTAGGCGTGTGGGGTATCATTTTACACTAAATTGGACTCTGAATCAAATGAAATGGGTCGGCGCCAGAACAATTGGTGCCCATCGGATGAGGTTATGGGTGTCATAATGGGTACCCATGTACCCACTAAATTTCTGGTACCTAGGCGCGTGGGGCACCATTTTCAACTAAATTTTCGACGCTGAATCTAAAACTCTGCAAATTTTTTCACAGGCGCTGGTTATTCCTGGACCAGGGGCACGGTAAATCATTCCAACCGATTCAGCGTCCTAAGTTTGGTGGAGAATGATCCCCCACAAGCCTAGGTACCAGAAATTACATAAACCCACATTCAAAATAAGTAGAGAGGTACCCATTCTGACCAATAACCTCTTCCGGTGGGTGCCAATCGTTGTGGGACCAATTTCATTGGATTCAGCGTCCAAAATTTAGTGGATAATGAAACCCCACACGCCTAGATCGCCAAAAATATCGAAAATCCATTAATCGAAATACACATTTTGACCCCTACCCCACCCAAATTTGGTCCGATCGGGCCTCTCAGAATTTGGGTCGATCTGATGAGTGTTAAGGACAAACCCGAGGCAGAATGCGTTCCCGGACCAAATTTTAACTTCATAAAATTTCTTACCAAATGCAGCAGATACACTATTTTTTCTCCGTTTTATTAGACCTTTTGAAACGGGAAATGTCCAATTTTGGGACAAATTGGAGGAGTCGAGCTCTGGCATGAAAACTGGTTGATTATTTTAAGCAATAAATACCAAAATCGAATGTCCTTACACCATTATTTTAGCAGAAATTTGTTTGAAAATTCGACATTTTGGTTTGAAATTTTTTTTCCGGCTCCAGTTGCTCCTCGAAGTTTTTTTTAGCCTGATCGGATCAAATTTGGGGATGTTATGAGTAAAAATGTGTTTTTTAAAAACTGATTTTTTGAATGTTTTGGGAACGAGGCATGTGGGGTATGATTTTGGACTCTGATTGCAATAGGATGGTGTCTCGGACCGATTGGCGCCCGCTGTAGATGGTTTCAGGTGAAATGGATACCTAACCTACCCATTTTGAAAATGGGTTTTCGAAATTTTCGTCGTACCCAGGCGTGTGAGGCACCATTTTCCGCTACTTGTACTCTGAATCGATTGGAATGAGTCCGGGACACTCCAAACTCACTGTTTCCCTAATACTCTTAACACCACGGAGTAATATTTTTTTTTTCAAATTTATTTTTTAGATTTTGCAGCGTTTTTGCTCAGCTTCAGCACAGACTTTTTTTGGAATATCTACGACGCATTTCATTCATGAATGAGGGATATCGTTTAATGTGTCCCCTCCAACAAGAGTACTTGGTGTCTTGTTACAATTTTTCTCTCTTTGGTCAATCATCAAAACGATGTTTTCTGATTTGACGTAAATTGTTTATTATCGTTCTTTATTTTATGAGCTCCCTTTTACTGGCCATCTGGATACATTTGTGGGAAGCCGCAGATGAATTGCGTATATTTTTTTTGTTGTGGTTTCTCCATATCGTCCGCTTATCTTTGCCCAGATAGCCATGTTCTTCATTATCTCCGAGGCATATTCGCGGTTTTGACCCTCTTCGACGGTGGGCGCGTGTAATTTTGAAAACCTTCGAGGGGGAAGGGGGGGGGTGCTAATTACTATGTCTATGATCCTGCAGACATATGCCCCTTTGCAACATATTTGTGGGGGCTGCTTAAGAGATCTTTCTGCTTCTGCATGGCAATAAATCGGGCTGCTTGAGAGCACATTATGCTTCTGCATGGCAATAAATCGGGCTGCTTGCCCAGTCGTCGTCATTCAACTAAACAGAGGAGCGTATTTGATATCTGAATATGTTTTCCACCTTTACTAGGTACACTGTTAAGCACAATTCAAGGAGTGCTCGCCCTGCAGGCTATTTTGGTTGGTTATTCCTTGAATAATCCTATTTTTTCTTGCAAAAAGTAAATCTCTCCAATTCAGCCCAAATCCGCCATATGCCGTTCACGCCAACTTTGGTAGTAGAAAATTTTCTAAAAATCTGAAATTTGGTCAGGGGTCCGTTCCCGGCTTCAGTTGCTCCTCGAAACTTTTCAGCCCGATCGGACCAAATTTCGGCGAGGTAGGAGTCAAAATGTGTGTTTAGAATAATGGATTTTCGAGATTTTTGGCGTGTGGGGCATCATTTTCCACTGAATTTTGGACCCTGAATCGATTGGAATGGGTCCGGTACCCGCTGCACCCACTGTTTCCCCATTACACCCATGTTTCAACGATTTAGGAGTGTGAGGTATTGTTTTTTACTAAATTTTGGACACTGAATCGAACGAAATGGGTCCTTGAACGGTTGGCGCCCACTGGAAGAAGTTATGGGTCAAAATGGATGCCTAACTACTCATTTTGAATGTGTTTTTTCGAAATTTCTGATACCTAGGCGTGTAGGGTATAGTTTTTTACTAAATTTTGGACACTGAATCGAACGAAATGGGTCCTTGAACGATTGGTGCCCGCCGGAAGAGGTTATAGATGCTGAATCTATTTTTAAATTAGTCGCCATGCGCCAGGTCTGAGGATTTTTCCCCAAGTCTGAGTGGACTTAGTGAACTTCTGCATCAGCATCCACTGTTCATGAAGTCTAGCTTGGGTAGCCATCCTAAATTGACAATCCAGAATGAAATTATTCTTGAGTGATGTTACCAGAGATCAGGAACCTGCTAACAAAGTTCGTGAGAATAGAAATGAGGAAAATATAAATTGATATTAGTGACTGTTGCATGGGTTTCGCGTGCTATTCGGTGCACGGAGCTCTTCTGGTGGTCTATCAACGCTTTTGTTATAATCTGAGGTATACCCCTAAAAAACGGAAGCGATGAGAGAGCGAGGGCGAGAGTGATCTAGCCGAAGGAGGCAGGTCCTGGAAGAGTCGTCGTCAGTTGTAGATGTACGAGATGAGGTAATAGAATAGTCGAGGAGGTGGAAGAGGAGGCCCTGTCAGGTCATTCAACTTACCCCGGCTCTTCCCGCCATCGAGCCGGGAAGGAACATTGCCGGTCCGGGACCAGAGGATAGCTGATAAGACCAATGCCTAGAACTCTCTTCTATTTTCAAAAAAAAACGCTGCAAATTCTGTCACACGGGTTGGTTATTCCTCGAACCAGGCGCAAGAGGACTCATTCTTCATCTTGGGGAAAATGGGGGAAACAGTGGGTGTGGCGGGTCCCGGGCCTATTCCAATCGGTTCAGCGTCCAAAATTTAGTGGAAAATGATACCCCACTCGCCTAGGTGCCAAAGTTCTCGAAAACACACGGTCGAAATGGGTAGATAGGTACCCATTTTGACCCATAACCTCATCCAGAGGGCACCAATCGTCCCGGGACCCATTTCATTGGATTTAGCGTCCGAAATTTAGTGGAAAATGATACGCCACACGCTTAGGTGCCAGAAATCTCGAAAATACATTTTCAAAATGGGTAGATAGATACCCATTTTGACCCATAACTTCTTCCGGTGGATGCCAATCGTTTTGAAACCCATTTCATTGAATTCACCGTCAAAAAATTGAGCGGATAATGATACCTCACACGCCTAAATTGCCAAAAATCTCGAAAATCCGTTTTTTTAAATACACATTTTGACCCGTATCCCGCCCAAATTTGGTTCCTTCGGCCTGAAATGGTACGAGGACCAACTAGGGCCGGGAACGAACCCCTGACCCGAATTTCAGATTTTTAGAAATTTTCCTACTGCACATTGAATGGAATGGTTGCATATACAAACGCCATCAGTTATAGTATTGCTTAATATTTCGGAATCCCTGTGGGGGAATGTAAGCAAATCCACAATATACAACATTTCATCTGGAAAACATTTGGTGATCTAAAAAACCTCGAAATCGTCGACTTTTCAGGTTTCGCTCACGATTATTATACGAGTAGAGAAGCCTTCCATCAGAAAAACTACGCTTCCTAACAAAGACCATTAAATCCTCCGTCGAATAAAAAATATTTTAACCGTCTGGGAGCAGTCTCTCGTTTAAGGAGCAGAAGTATAGGGAAAACAGTGAGTGTGGAGTGTCCCGCAATCATTCTAATCGATTCAACGTTCAAAATTCAGTGGAAAATGATGCTCCACATGTCTAAATCATCAAACATCTTTAAATCCGCTACGCTGTAAATTCTTTATAGAGTTTGGTTATTTCTCGGACCAGGCGCTTCTTCAACATGGGGTAAACAGTGGGTGCGGTGAGTACCAGACCCATTCCAGTCGATTCAGGGTCCAAAATTTAGTGGAAATTGATACCTTACACGCCTAGGTACAAGAAATCTCGAAAACACCTTCCAAAAAAGGTTGATCTGAAGGAACCCAATCATCCTGGGACCCATTTCTTTGGATTCAGCGTCCAAAATTGCCAAAAATCCAATTCCAAAGTACACATTTCGACCTCTACCCTGCCCAAATTTGGTCCGATCGGACTGAAAAGTTTCGAGGACGAAGTAGAACCGGAAACGGGCCCCTGACCAAAATTTCTGATTTTTAGAAATTTTTCTACTACCAAAATCGGCGTGGACGGCGGTCGGATATTTGCTAATTTTGATCTAGACACCTTGAAACGTCCAGAAAATTTTTTTGGACCGAATCGGAGAGATTAACTTTTTGCATGAAAACATAGGTTGATGATTCAGGGAATAACCAACCAAAACCCTCCCCAAATTTGGTCCGATTGGTCGCAATTGACGGCTTACAGCGGACGGAAATTGCATTTTCTGATGTAGACATCATGACCGTATACAAATGATATTGTGGAACCAATCACGGATTATTCATAGAATAACCAACCAAAAAACTACTTTCCAATTTGGTTTCCTCAATTTCTGGCGTAGCGTTTAAAAGGCCATTTAGATTGACAAAAAAACCATGCAAATCATGTTTTATTACTCGTGTGTACATATCTCTTGATACTCGAGGAAATCTTATCCCCTTATATACATATTTAATGTATGCGGAATATTTGTGGAAGCATCCGTCAACATCCGACGTCATTGTCAAGCTAATTAATTTACGGTGGTGAGTGAAACTTTGGTGGATTACACTGATTGAGTCCGGAAGTCCCCCAGAAAGTCTACAAGTCCATATGAGCTAATTTGTCATTGACCGATCTGAATTATTTTTGCGTCAAAAATTCTGTGGAAAATGATACAAACTCGTCTTGGTTTCCAAAAATCTTCAATTCTGCATTCAAAATACCCATTGTGGTGCCTATTTTGGGCTAAAAGTGAACTGAAACCCCTATTTTACAATTGATTCGCAAATTGTCATATGTTTTGAAGCATTCTTAAAGATTTTTCGGCCCAGAACCCACGTTTTGGTTTGAGTTATAAGTTCAGTTCATTTCTGGGCTCAGGCTCTCTATCAGCGCGTCCTCAGCGCTATCACTTCTCACATAAAGAGGAAAAGGATGAACGAGGGGTACAAATGGTGAAATCCCTTCTTCATCAAAAAGCCGTGAACACTATCTTGGGCATTATGTGGCACAGGCTCTATTTCACTCTCAATTTCATTCAATGCGTTCTCTACAGTGCGTGCTCTGTTTTTCTACAGTAGTGTGTCGCCCCGTGTTTCTTCTGGTTTTTTTTTCCTCGTACCATGTAGAGATAACGCAATACATAATAGTAAACGTCTCGGCTGACAGAGAAATGCTTCATTTTTATCTCCTACTCGAAGCCAGGCTGAGGTCTAATATTTAGGCAGAGTCCCCAACCATATGCCCCTGGCCCCTTTTATTTCTCGATGGTGTTTGTTTTAAGCGCCTTCTGGCGCACTTTACTATCGGTGTTAAATGTTTCACTATTTCTTCCAAGGTCGGTTCCGGACCAGAGTAATCAGTCTCAACGAGGACATGACGTCCATTTTGGTTGGTTACTACTTGAATAATCAACCTGTTTTAATACAAAAAACCTCATCGATTTGCCCGAAAAAAAAAAAAATTATGGGCGTTTCAAGGGGGCTGGATCAAAATAAGCAAATGTCAGTCCGCAGTCCACGTTGTTTTTTATAGTTGAAAAATTTCTAAAAATCTAAAATTTTATTCAGGGACCTGTTTCAAATTGGGAGAAAGGTCAAAATGAGTATTTCAAAAAATTCCAAAATTTTCGGCGATCTAGGCGTGTGGGGTGTCATTTTCCACCAAATTTTGGACGCTGAATCCAATGAGACGGGTCCCAAAATGATTGGCGCCCTCTGAAAAAAGGTTATGGATCAAAATGTGTACCTATCTACCCATTTCGAATGTGTTATAGAGATTTCTGGTACTTAGGCGTGTGGGGTACCATTTTCCACTAGGTTTTGGACGCTAAATCGATTAGAATGGGTCAGGGGCTCTTCACACCCACTGTTTTCCCCATGCTCCTGATGAATGAACCAACCTCTGTGATGGAATTTGCAGCGTTTTTAGATTTTGAGGAACGCATGTTGTCGCGTAGTGAGTACTACCTGAGAGTGACGTATTTACAGCATAATCAAAAACGAATCAATTGAAGGAAATTAAATGGCAAAGCAACTCGTGAAGTTGAGAATAGGCGAATGTTGGAAATCGCAAAAACGCAATTAAGTATGTTGGAATTGCGTTTGTCACTCGACGACATTCACGAATTGAATTAATGTTTAAGTTCGAATCGAGTCAAGGTTGATGAATTATTTTCTTATTGAAATCATTATTCTTGTGAGTATCAAGCTGTCAAATGAGAAAACTGAGTTCGAAAAATATGACTTCTTCTTCTTCCTCCTCGTATTATGTTTTTGTTGGGCTATATTTTCGACGCTGAATCCTATAAAACTGGTCACGGAAAGATTGACGCCCACAGGAAGAGATTATAGGTCAAAATGGGTATCTATCTGTCTCTAAATCTAAGAACATTGCAAATTTCTTCACAGGGGTTGGTTGTTCCTCGAACCAGGAGCATGGAGACTCATTCCAAACGATTCAGCGTCCAAAATTTAGTAGAAAATGATACCCTACACCCCTAGGTACCAGAAAAATTGAAAACACGTTATTCAAAATAGGTAGATTGATACCCATTTTGCCCATTAACCTCATCCAAAGGACCCGGGACCCATTTCATTGGATTTAGCGTCCAAAATTTGATGGAAAATTACACCCCACACGCCTAGATCGCAGAGAATCTTGAAACTCCATTTTTCGAGGTACACATTTTTACCCCTACCCCACCCAAATTTGGTCCAATCAGGCTGACAATTTTCGAGGACCAACTAGAGCCGGAAACGGGTCTCTGACAGAATTTTCAGACTTTTAGAAATTTTTCTACACCAAAGTCGGCGTACGGCGGACTGACATTTGACCTTTTCTAGACACTTAGAAACGCCCAGAAATTTTTTTCTGAGCGTGTCCAGGACAAGCCTCTTACTTTGGAGCGTTTCATTTTCACGTGGGGAATTATTGATGATCGTATTATGATTCCCTCACATTTTTACCTATTTTCTTTACGGTTCGTTAAGCGGTGTGGGATGTGGGGGACTTTAATCTGACTTTTGCTTGTATTCAATCAAAAATGTTCAGAAGATAAATGAGGAGCAGATAGCGTTGCCCTTCGTGGAAAAATTGATTCTGCGGTGCACGTGATGTCCGTTGCAGCGCAGAGTCGGTGCAGGAGTTGCAAGTTGCGACACCGAGGCAGAAATACTACCGACCATCGCGGTGCGGACCTTGGGCCTGTTTCAAGGACCCGCTCCCATCGCCGTTTTACGACAAGTTAATCTACCACTATCACCTTCTTGAACCAAGTCTTCCACGGATTAGAACACCGAGGCTCAAATCGAAATCCTAGATTCACTTGAGAACTCAGGACACCGAACTTTTGTTGTGTCTTGCTTTCAATGGGGAAATAGTAGCCGTGCAAGTTTGACTCAAATTTTGCTGCGGAATGTTTCCACATTGGACATGAAAAAACGCTGCAAATTCCTTCACAGGGGTTGGCTATTCCTCGGACTAGCCGCATGGAGACTATTTCATCAACAGAGTCCAATGTGTTTCTCACTCCAATGCAAGAAAATGAGCCACAATTATAAGGAGAGCTCACCCCACGGGTTATGCCTCTCCCTAGGAGGAAGCCCTCTGGCTAGGGTATGCCTCTCTTTCATCAACATAGGGGAAACAGTGGGAGTTGGGGGTCTCGGACCCATTCCAATCGATTCAGGGTAGAAAATAATAGAAAATGATACCCCCACACGCCTAGGCACCAGAAATCTCAAAAACACATTCGAAATGGGTAGATAAATACCCATTTTGAACCATAACATCCTCCGGTGGTTGCCAACCGTTCTGGGACCAATTTCATTGGATTCAGCGTCCAATATTTAGTGGAAAATGATACCCCACACGCCTAGATCGTAAATAATCTCGAAAACACATATTGAAAATGGATAGATAGATGCCCATTTTTTGATGAACACATATTTCGATTTGCTCCAAAATTTGACATTCTGCGTTTTAGGTCTAGATTTTTAAAAAAATCTAAATGCCCGTTCGCCCTACGTCGTCCACACTGTGGTTAGGACTAGAAATATTTCTAAAAATCTGGAATTTTGGTCCGTGACTCCTTTTCAGCTTTTGTTGGTCCTCGAAACTTTTCAGCCCGATCGGACCAAATTCGGGTGGAGTAGGGGTCAATATGTGTGATTTAAATAATTGATTTTTGAGATTTCTGGTTCCTAGGCGTGTGGGGTGACATTTTCCATTAAATTTTGGACTCTGAATCGATTGGAATGGGTGCGGGACCCGCCATTTTTCCCATGTTGATGAAAGTAGTCTCATGCGGCTGGTCCAAGGAATAACCCGTGTGAAAGTATTTGCAGCGTTTTTAAAAACCGTTTTCGGGATTTTTGTTGAAATCTAGGCATATGGGGTTTCATGTTCTGCAACATTTGGGCAGCTGATCAATTGGAATGAGTCATGGACAATCGATGTTCCCCCATAATTTTAAGAATAATGAACGATAGTGGATGAATTTTCAGAATATTGAGCGTTGTTGGACCGAGAATCGAGCGAGCCGATGCAAAGATGCATTTCAGCTTCTGTTGATTAATCAATTTCAATAGATTTTCCTAGATCCGTTCTCTTCAAACATGCTTGGAACCTCGAGGATCCCCTATAATTGAGCGGAAACTGAACGGTGAAACCCCAACCTAGAATGGCCGTGGATTCCGAATTATACAAGGAAATATCGGCGTTCCAATTGAAACGTTTCCTCCTCAGAAAACTCTTCCCTGCGCAAATGACCCTCATCCATTTGTCGACTTCCTCCATGTAATCTCTCTCCCATACGATCTACCGTGTATCCACTTTTCTTGATCCCTCCTAGCTATCGTCCATAAAATTATCTCGCCCAGCCATCCATCCTTTCATAAGTTCAACCCTAAAAGGGAGTGATTAACCACCTCGCTCATCCTCAGTCGAACCTGAAGGTTCTTAATCTTCACCCTGGAAAGACTTTTTTCCTCCATTCGCTCGTTTTGACTCGGAAGGGCTCGACAGGTGTGCACTTCTTCCATTGTCCCTTCCTCAGCTAAGAGGGAGTGGGTCCTATTTTGATGCCAGATGGTTCGTCTCAGTCACCCCTCTATCGTAGTATAAGACCTTGTGCCCCGGGAGTAGTTCTCCCTTTCCCTTTTCCAGGAGCTTATTTCTTCTTGGTTTCCTATCATGATGCATCGATGGACTTGCTGATGGACGAACGTATCGCGCGTTCGTGACTGAAAATGTGTGTGTCTATGAAGGCGATTTCAGCCATTTTGTTTCTGATCGTCCATAAATAAAAGAGTACCTACCAACCTGTTTTCATGCAATAAGTCAATCTCTCCGATCCCACCCAAAAAATTTTTCTAGGCGCTTCAAGGTGTCTAGATTAAAAATTTCAAATGTCCGTCCGCCGTCTGCGCCGACTTTGGTGGTAGAAAATTTTCTCGAAACTTTTCAGCCCGATCGGGCCAAATTTGGGCGGGGTAGGGGTCAAAATGTGTGTTTTGAATAATTGATTTTCGAGATTTTATGCGATCTAGGCGTGTGGGGTATCATTTTCCACTAAATCCAATGAAATGGGTCCCAGAACGATTGGTGCCCTCTGGATAGGGTTATGGGTCAATATGGGTGCCTATCTACGCATTTCAAATGTGTGTTTTCATGATTTCTGGTACCTAGGCGTGTGGGGTATCATTTTCCTCTAAATTTTGAACCCTGAATGCCCCAGTAGTAGTTCTCCCTTTTCCAGGAGCTTATTTCTTCTTAGTTTCCGATCATGATGCATCGATGATCTCACTTGCAACTCGAACTTGCAAATTGTGTGTTAACTAGGGCGATTTCAGCCACGTTGATTTTGTCTTTGAGCGCCCGCAAATAAATAAGCACATACCGATCCATTTTGAGGAGAAATCTCCCGGCAAAACTAACGATGCTCCATTGGACACATACTGACAGGGAAGTTTAAGGCAGATTCGCCAATTGTTGCTTCAAGTAAAACCTGATGCCGTCTGATTGTACATACCTACTAATTTTATGTAATTTCAGTTGGGTGGAAATATCGACGTGACGCCGAGATACGAAGATTAGGCGCGTATGGCAAAAGAAATCATTCAAAAATTAGTGGAAAATGACGCCCCTCACGCCTAGATTGCCAAAATCTCGAAAACCCATTTTTCGATGTACACATTTTGACCCCTACTTCGCCCAAATTTGGTCCTATCGGGCTGAAAAGTTTTGAGGACCAACCAGGGCCAGAAACAGGTTCCTGAGCAAAATTTCAGATTTTTAGAATATTTTATACTACCAAAATCGGCGTGGACGACGTAATCTCTCTCCTAGGAACGTCCCATACGATCCACCTTTTCGCAACTAATTGTATCAATTTTTCGTGGTTTCTCCTATCTATCGTCCAAAAAATTTTCTCGCCCAGCCGTCCTTCCCTTCAAAAGTTCAATCCTAAATGCTAGTGCCATGAAATGGTGGCTTCCGTGGCATAATTATGTTCGGTTCGATTCAACTCGTGAACGAGCGAAGGCGACCGATTTGCCAAAATGTATGTTATTTTGTTTAAGAATAAAAGTGTTCGTCAGTTCATGAGAATACTGGAGCAAAATAGAAGGAATATTGTGACGGAGGGGACTAGAAAGTTCACTGATACGAAGAAGAAACGGTCAAGGGCACGTGACACGATCTGGCTGCTTCCTCTCTCATCCGCTGTAGTAATGGTCGTAGTAGTCGTGATGATAATAGCCGCACTGGCCTGAGGCTGGTGAGCCCGTATATTTGTATCGAAATGATCATCTCTTCTTTCCTATCATTCCACCTTTGCTTCGCCTCTCCCCGTACGATCATCTTCAACTCTGCCTTTTGTCTGAGCCTCGTCTTTTTCCTTCGTAATAAATTATCGCGACGCGAAGGGATCGAAAGGAAAAGGTTTTCTTGAGGGAAAGGTCGCTAACCGGTTGATAGGTCCTCAACCTGCGTACTTGAGTACTGCCCGTACGACCTCACCAAGCCAACTCACCATGTTAATGACCTCTCGCCAACAGTGAACAAATCCGAGTATTTTCTTTTTGCAAAAAGGGAGAAAAGGCAAGAAACAATCTTCTTTTTTTGTCTTTTACAGCCGTCTTTCTTCCCTCCTCGCGTCTCCGTCGCTGCCTTCTTGTCCATTTGTGGTGAACGCATAAACCAAAGCCACTCGCTATGCTCATATCGCTTGGGTTGCGCGATAATTGGACCGCTGTTGTTTCAGAAAGCGATAGCTCCACTCAGAATCTACTTGCCATTTCATTAAACTAAAAGATCTTTGAGTGAACGTCCCTGATTATTCCTGCTGTATCGTTCTTTTGTGGCGATGAGGGATCGTAATCTGACTCACTCCCTGATCGGAAGGACATACTTACTCAGTTTTATTTATATACACGCTTTGTCCCATCATTCGCTGAATCTCACGTTCGCTTCATTCGCCCGAGAGAAAAAAAACTGCAAACTCTTTCACAGGGGTTGGTTATTCCTCTGACCAGGCGCATGGAGACTCATTTCTTCAAAATGGGGGAAACAGTGGGTGTGGCAGGTCTCGGACTCATTCCAATCGATTCAGGGTCCAAAATTTAGTGGAAAATGATACCTCACACACCTAGGTGCAAGAAATATCATAACACATCTATTCTGGTTGAGGTTATGGGTCAAAATGGGTGCCTAGCTACCCATAAGACCCATAACCTAATCCAGAAGGCTCCAATCGTTTCCAGACCCATTTCATTGCATTCAGCGTCCAGAATTTAGTGGAAAATGATACCCCACCCGCCTAGATCGCCAAAAATCTCGAAAATCCATTTTTCGATGTACACATTTGCCCTCGCCCAAATTGGGTCCGATCCGGCTGAAAAGTTTCGAGGACCAACAAGATCCGGAAACGGACCTCTGACCCAAATTTCAGATTTTTAGAAAATTTTCTACTACCAATGTCGGCGTGGTCGGACGCACATTTGACTTTTTTGATCTAGACACTTTGAAACGTCCAGAAAAAAATTATTTTTTTTTTTGGTCAAATCGGAGAGATTGACTTATTGCATCAAAACGTAGGTTGATGATTGAAGGAATAACCAACTACAAAAAACCGCCTTAAGACTGTTCGAACTCGAAAGGTAAACCAAAAAGGGTACTGCTATTGATCTGGGAAACTGTTTGACTCTAGTCCATCTCAGAATATCTAGAACATTACTGCTAAAAGTACCAAATTCCTACTTAGGAACTCTGCAGAGGAAATTTCCGTAAAATTTCCAATTTAGCAGTTGTGAGAACCTGAGATGGTTTTGGTTGGTTATTCCTTGAATGATCAACTTATGTTTTCATGCAAAAAGTCAATCTCTCCGATTCGGCCCAAAAATTTTTTCTGGGTGTTTCAAAGTGTCTAGATCAAAAAAGTCAAATCCGTACGCCGTCACGCCGATTTTGGAAAATTTTCTAAAAATGTGTAAATTAGGATCAGGGGTCCGTTCCCAGCTCTAGTTCGTCCTCAAAAGTTTTCAGCCCGATCGATCCAATTTTGAGCGGGGTAGGGGCCAAAATGTGTATTTCAAATAATGGATTTTCGAGATTTTTGGCGATCTAAGCGTGTGGGGTATTATTTTCCACTAAATTTTGGACGTTGAATCCAATGAAATGGGTCCCAGCAAAATACGTGCCCTCTGGATGAGGATATGGGTCAAGATGGGTACCTATTACCCATTTCGAATGTGTGTTTTCGAGATTTTTCTGGTACCTAGGCGTGTGGGGTATCATTTTCCACTAAATTTTGGACCCTAGATCGATTGGAATCGACCCGAGACATCTACTGTTTTCCCCATTTCCTCCATGTTGAAGAAACTAGTCTCCGTGCGCCTTGTCCGAACAATAACCGACCCGTGTAAAAGAATTTACAGCGTTTTATTGGTTATGTGTACCAACTTGTTAGCTAAGGGAGAATAATTTAGCAGCAGAGGAGGGTTTCCCGCGATGAATTACCGAGAAGACACGCGCAGGTGGTTACTCGAAGGCTGGAATGACTCATATATGATGGGTCAGGCAAGTGCTTTGCGTCATGTGGGACTTTCAGTTAGCTCTGACAAATGGCTAACGACTTCTAACTGTCCACTCTATGATTGACATTCTCATCAACTATCGAGGTAAACAGTTTGTTGAGGTTAACCAGGCGTGAAAGGATTTTTCATTCTGGGGAAAGTTTCTAGCTCCCAAATGAAACTCATCTATAACGGTGATTGTGGTTGGCTATTATAGGAAGCTGAAATTTTATAAGTTGGTTGTTTCCCACTTGGTGTATTAGAAGGGATCTGTGGACTAACTAGACTGAAATGAGTGCAACCTCACCTTACTCTCAAAATCCAATGAAGTTTTTTTAAAAATATAAATAAATATAGGAAATCCGCGTCCAAAATGAGTGGAAATTTCTGGTACCTAGGCGTGTGGGGTATCATTTTCCACTTAATTTTGGATGATGAATCGATTAGAATGGGTCCGATACCCGCCACACCCGCTGTTTTCCCCCATGTTCGACATTTTTGACAATTCAGGCATATCGTTTTCCACTACATTTTGGAAGCCGAATCCAATGAGACGGGTCCCGGAACGATGGGCGCCCAACGGAAGAAGTTATGGACACTGAATTTATTTTTAATTTAGTCTCCATGCTCCTGGTCCGAGGAATAACCAACCCCTGTGTTATTGCTCAAACCAGTCGCATAAAGACTAATTTCTTCAACGTACGGAAAATGGAGGAAACAGTGGGTAAGGTGGGTCCCGGACCCATTTCATTGGATTCAGGGTCTAAAATTTAGTGGAAAATGATACCCCACACGCCTATGTACTAGAAATCTCGAAAACACATATTCAAAATGGGTAGATATTTTGACCCATAACTTCTTCCGGTGGGTGCTAATCGTCCCTGAACCTATTTCATTGGATTCAGGGTCCAAAATTTAGTGGAAAATAATACCCCATACGCCTAGATTGCCAGAAATCCCGAAAATTCATTTTTCGAAATTTTAACTTCTACCCCGCCCTAATTCGGTCCGACTGAAAATTTCCGAGGACCAAGTAGAATTGGAAATGGGTACCTGACCAAAATTTCAGACTTTTTTCATGAAAACATAGGTTGATTATTCAAGGAATAACCAACCAAAAGGAGCTTCTGAAAGAAAATGAAGAAATTGAATCCCTTGGAACGGGGATTGATGAAAAGTAGCTTCTACTCCATAAGAGCCTATTTGGGGAAGTGGAGATAACCCCGTATGATATTCAGTGGGTTCATGAGGGCTAATTGACTTGTTGAAGTCAGCAGTGGCCCCTATTAATAGCGCAAACCATTCAGCAGCCCCTTAACAGCGATCTATGACGTAGCATGTTCTGAAATACATGCAAGGCGCATCCGAGCTCTTGCATGCAAAACTCATCGGTCAGATTGAATGGACGAAGAACGTAAAAAGAAAACGATGGTAATGTGTGAGTGAGGCGAAAATAAAGCTTGTGAAGGCTCTGCCTCAGGTCGACGTGCGTGACATCGGATTGCGAGTGTGACTGGTCTTACAAGTTTCTGTCCCCGAACCTGAGCTCATTTTTTGTTGTATCTAACTTGTTCCTTCTCGCTCATCTTTCTCTTTTCGTCCTCTTTAACCTGCCTATTATGACGCACCTAAGGCAGAACGGTCGTAGGAAATTATAGTCCTGGATTCTCACGACAATTTCGAGAAGTACGTATTCAAAAGTGCAACAAGTCCTCTTCGCGGTACTTAGGGAGGCATCTGACGGAAGGTTTGGTTCATACACTAAAAAATCGGTGGTGCCTCTATTTCCTGGTTGGCAAATGGATCTCGGCGTGTATGGTATCCTCTTCCGCTAAATTTTGGACGCTAAATCGATTGGAATGAGTCCCCATGATGGTGGTCCGAGGAATCACAAACCTCTCTGAAGAAATTTGCTGCTTTTTTTCGTTGATTGATGGTGGGGGGAGGGGCAGTTGCCGCATGGCACCGTGGCCTTCATGAGTCTGTTGTGCAAAGAATAGCCCTATCAGTGGCTAATAAAACGCCTGACAGATTCCTGTCACCCAGTGGTAGGACGAATCAGGAGTTGCCTTGACAGATCACCTACTCATCAGGGCAGTGGAAGAAGCCAATGCCTTCCAACGCCAATGCTGATGTGGCTGGGCATCTACAGAGCACATGCTCGGCCGCCTGTACCTCCTCAGAGCATTGGTGGCATACAGCAGTCTGCTGTGTCAATATTTTTAGGTGTTACCCGACTGGGCAGTGCCCTGCGACTTGGAAGTCCTTTATCCCAAAGGTGAGCCTTTTGTGCCTTGATTGCACGAGGCCTGGTAGCCTCTACTGGTGCAGAGTTGATCGTGATTGCCATATGTTCTTACCTGTCATCTCAGGTAGCATTGTCCCTATCCTGGTTTTGGGATGTTAGGGCCTCCATACTGAACCATCCTTGGCAAGAAGGTCAGCGACCCCTTTCCCCTCATATTCCCTCACGGCCTGGAACCCAGAAAAGTGTCACCCAGTTCTCTGAAAGGTCTCTCAGGTGCCTGCTGAGTGTTGTATTTTGCCCTGCTGACTTATCCAGCTGCAACTCTTTACAGTGTGCCCATTGTTTTGACACCTCTCTTGAGTGCTTCTTCTGTACCTACGTTTTGTACAACACCTACGTTCCAAAGTATTCGTAATGATTTCTGCAACTTGGAGCAATCAGAATAAATAAAACCGAAATATTTTCCTAGACTAATACACCAGAGGGTTAATAGGTTGGAATAGCAAAACTTGGTGGAGGTGAGAACCAATTGATCAGATGACCCATAAAGTACTTAATACTACAAAGGCATAATTTGTTTTCTTCCCTTTACACAAGGTGTCACGCGTATGAAAGGGATTTTTGTGATATTTCCGAAAACAAACCACTCTTCTGCCTTCCAACTGGCCTGAGGCAGCAAAACCATCCTTGGCATAGCCAGCATAAAAATCCATCCACTTGTAAATGTAAATCAGAATATATACAACGATTAATCTTCTTTGAGATGAGTATTACTTGTTTAATCAGGGTTTTACGAACATTTCATTGGTGTAGAAAGTTGCTACATGCCCCTATCGTTATCATAATGTTCCTACGACGTCCATCACGCCTTAAAGTTCTCATGTGTGCAGCACCTTTGGTCCAATTGCGTCACAAATCGATATCTTCAGGCTTCAAGGGTTATGTATAAATTTACCTGGACTTTAAGGTTTACGAGTTGAAGACACTTGGACATCTCAACTCATCATATCCTGTGGCTGGGGACATCAACTTCTGGGAGATCCGCGTTGCAGAATGCCTGCAGATTTTCATTAACCGTATTGTTGGGCAATAAGGGTCAGCCAAAAAAGGAGCAAATTTCGAACACATACTACTCACCTCTTACTTACCAACGCTAATCTCATAGATTATCCCTTTAATCTGTTCCTGAACGTCGTCACTAGTAAAGCGCCAGTTGGATTGCCATGTTCAGCGATTTATCCGAAGGTCTCTCGTCTGAATCCCATTTCGCAAGAGTAATTCCAAGTTGTGAAGTGCGCAATAGCCAAGTGTTGTGCACACTTTTCATCACCCGACTAGTGTCATTTTGTTTTCGCAATTTCACACTTTATGTTCGGAAGTAGATGAACACCACAGTAGAATCATAACGCTCTCAACGTA
Organism: Cyrtorhinus lividipennis; assembly: GCA_019603395.1. Taxonomy (NCBI): domain Eukaryota; kingdom Metazoa; phylum Arthropoda; class Insecta; order Hemiptera; family Miridae; genus Cyrtorhinus; species Cyrtorhinus lividipennis. The sequence continues at coordinate 54,089,539 of CM033998.1, read as the reverse complement.
ACGATCGATTGACCTAGACGTCTTTCCACCGAATTCAAGGTTGTCCAACGTCGCCCCAAATCGATGGAGATGCAATCCTTGTGATAAAGTCGTATGGTCACTACTACTATTCACTAGAGAAAATAGAAATTCCAGCACCTTATTTTCAATGTGTCAATTTCAAGAAAACGCTGCAAATTCATTCACAGGGGTTAGTTATTCATCGGGCGCATGGAGACTCATTTCTTCAACATAGGGAAAATGGGGGAAACAATGGGTGTGGCAGGTCCTGGACCCATTCCAATCGATTCAGGGTCCAACATTTATTGGAAAATGATACCCCACACGCCTGGGTACCAGAAATCTCGAAAACACAAACAAAATGGGCAGATAAATACCCATTTTGACCCACAACCTCATCCAGAGGACGCCAATCGTTCTGGGACCCATTTCATTGGATTCAGCGTCCAAAATCTAGTGGGAAATGATACCCCACACGTCTAAATCGCCAAAAATCTCGAAAATCAATTTTTCGAAGTACACATTTTGACCCCTCCTCGCCCGAAATAGGTCCGATCGGGCTGAAAATTTTCCAGTTTTCTAATCTACGCGTTTTCTTACTGATCTTCTTACCAGAGAATCTATGCAAATCGTGCTACAAATGATTTCCTGACGGTTTTTCTATCGTCATCGTTAAAATCGTAGTTTGCTTCCTGGTAGCGTCGTTCGGCCAGCTTCTTTGAAAAAGAACGAGGTCTTTGACTTTTATCTTAATGGGTTTTGACGCCGTACTGTCGCCATTGAACTTGAGGTTTAATCACCTATATGTCGTCACCGATGCTGCCGCCTTGACCTGTCTTTGATGACGAACGTCCGTGAAAATTCGGTCACGACAATCGTCTGCCCTGTTTTCTTGACCTTCTGTTTCTGTGGATTCCCTGTAACTCCATGATTCGTTTCCTTGGAGTGAATTTCTTCAACGGAACATCTTTATTTCTAACGCAGCCCAAGTTGAACAAGAATAGTCAACAGTGTCAGTAGTTTCTCCTTAGTGGTATTATGTCCACTTTGTGTGGTTCTGGGCCCGTTTTTATTAGATGAAATAAAACTAGAAGATGATACTGCTAATGGTAATATCTTTCGGGCGTAACGTGGTGAATCTGATTGTGGTGATCTCCAAAGTTAATGAGGTCACTACTTGGATGGGTGACCGCTAAGTGGGCAAGCTGTTCATGATGTGATTCGCGCTGGCTGTAGACTGACCAGCTCTGTCCACTTTCAGAACACAGACACCAAAAACAATGTGGCAGCAGTGACTTAAAATGAAGACAGTAATTCACTGGACTTGACTATCCGTGTACAATTTCATCCTGTACGGGAGATTGGTACCCATGGTCTGTCTGACAACCAATGACAAGTCCACTGATGTCATTGAAGGCATGGAGAGTAGATAGGGGAGCAATAATGTATTAGGTTAAGACCTTCTTGGCTCAACTGTAGGCAGACATTCTCTACTTAGAGGGGGGGATGTGTCTCCATGAATGCAAATGTTGCTCAACTTAATAATTTATTACAATCCAAAATATGGCATTTATGAAGCAAAACTAAACCATAGAATGTTTTGTACCATCAGCCTATTTGAAAAATCTGGGAAGGCGTGATGAAGTTTATTTAACCACTCTGAGATTCGGATCAGCGTCAAACTCGCGCAGTTTGAAGGCGAACGTGTATAGTGAGATGAGGATTGAGCAAGAGGCTTTTAAGGTCAAAGGACTTTTCAAAAACCCAACGGAGATTCGAAGGAATCGGTTGAACTCCCGGTTGTCGACTTATCGGCGACCACAAGTTGTCGTGAGCGCCTGTTCCTGTTTACCTTCTACGTTTTCCTTTTCCGAGGAAGATTTGTTGATGTTGGGACTGGTGACTGAGGGAGCGATATGGGTGACATTGACACTAGCAAAGACATTCTATAACTTTCGTTTGGTTTTTAATCCATCTTCTCCGAGTTGTGTCCATTATTTTGTTGCTTCTCAGGCTGTAAGGTAGTAGAAGTAACATGGTTTTGGTTGGTTATTCCTTGAATAACCGCCAATTGTGGTAGTAGAAAATTTTCTAAAAATCTGAAATTATAGTCAGGGTCCCGTTTTCGGCATTAGTTGGACCTTGAAACTAGGCCCATGGGGTATCATTTTTCACTAAACTTTGACGATGAATCCAAATAAATGGGGCCTGGAAAGTTTGGCGCCCACCCAAGAAGTTATGGATCAAAATGGTATCAATCTACTCATTTTGAATGCGTTTTCGAGATATCTGGTCCTAGGCGTGTATGGTATCATTTTCCACTAAATTTTGGACTCTGAATCGATTGGAATGGGTCCGGAACCTGCCACACCCTCTGTTTCCCCCAATTCCCCCATGTTGAAGAAATTAGTCTCTATTCTCCTAGTCCGAGGAATAACCAACCCTTGTGTATGAATTTGCAGCGTTTTTGCTTTTTACGTACGAAGTCGCTTTAAAGTTATGCTTTTGAAGAGTGCCTGGTTGCATTATGCTTTTCTGAGTCTCTGAATTGTCAAATCACATGTCGCAGACAACATTGCCCCAATTTGAACAATAATCAGATAAATATTCAGGAATTTTATTTAGCCTTTGTCATAAAACCAGAGAGGATTGGATTAGTGATGCATATTTGCAAAAACAACATTTTTCTTGTCATAATTCTGAGTTCAATCTTCAAATAGCTAATTGTGAGGGGCGAAAGGGTGGAAACCTGAGCTGAGGTCCAACAAATCCCCTTTCTATGCAGTTTGGTTTGCACAGGTTGAACCATCGACAGACTTGTGATTACCAGCTTTACCTTGAGACAACTCCGACTATAGTGTTTCAGACTTTACTACTGACTTATACTATTCGCCATTTATTCCCTTGTGCCTCTTAAACATTTCTAGTGAAATGGCTAACAATAATATTTGCGTTGAGCTCAAAATAGGTTGTAGGCAATACGTAGTTTGTAGTTATCCAATTTTTGTCTTCCTTTTCCAAACCTATTGCGCAATTTTGATACGGTTTTTATATGATTCAGTGGCCGAAACTCCATTATCGGCGAGAAGAGCATTGAGGATAAGCGGGCAGATAAGGTCATTCGATTTTGAGGACTTTCATACAGTTGCTGCAATAACACTATATAACACATGGCTACCCAGAATGAAGCAGTGTGTCCCCTCATTGTCTTCAACCAAAGCAAATGATTCACTCTTGCCTGGACATACACCCGACCTCGACACCCATTCGCGCCATTGAAATGAGATTATTTGAAATATTAGTCGTTGTTTCTACGAACAGAGGAATCAACTTTGAAACATTCCCTACGAAATCAAAATCCTAGGTCAATTGTTCTCCCATTTTATCGCGTTGACGGGATGTCCTTCACCGTGACCGAATTGTACATTTTCAAGTTCGTGGCAGTGTTTAGTGTACTTCAGAGTCCCATTGTGTTCAATCGTTTTGCTCAAGATCGCTCACTATAACAACACATTTAGTATAGAACTTCCCTCTTTTAATGTGTATGGTTGAGAACAATGTGTGACCCAGCTAGCAGAATTCAAAATTAATTTCAACTTCTGAGGGAATCACACGTTTTAAAATTATGTCGAATACGAATGATTAGGAAGGAGTTAACGTCAAATATAGAACTATTGTTGAGTAGAAAGTTCCACAATTCAAATGGGATGGTTTACAGCTCAAATAAGTGACGATAGTTGAACTCATCAAAACGCTGCAAATTCTTTTACTTTACTTTTTATTCTCGGACCAGGCGTATGGAGACTCATTCCAATCGATTCACCGTCCATAACCTCTTCCGGTGGGTGTCAATCGTTCTGGGACCCATTTCATTGGATTCAGCGTCCAAAATTTAGTGGAAAATGACACCCTACACGCCCAGGTACCAGAAATTTCAAAAATCTATTTTCGAAATGGGTAGATAGAAACCCATTTTGACCCAAAACCGCTTCTAGTGGGCGCCAATCATTCCCGGACCCGTCTCATTGGATTCAGCAAAGAATGGTACTCTACACGCCTAGAAAATCCATGTTGGTTGTTTGTGTGTTTTGAAAATATGGGTTTTCGAGAATTCGGGTACCTAGGCGTGTGGGGTATAATTTTTCACTAAATTGTGGACGCTGAATCCAATGAGATGGTTCCCGGAACGATTGACACCCAACGGAAGAGGTTTTGGACGCTGAATCGATTGAAATAAGTCTTCTTGCGCTTGATCCGACAATTTTCATCGTTTTTGGACACCCTCCAATTTGGTCCGATCGGGCTGATGAGTTTTGATGACCAACAAAAACCAAACACGGGTCCCTGACCGAATTTCAAATTTGAAAACAAATTTTCTACTACAAGGAATAACCAATTAAAAGGACTACCAGAATAGAATGGTACCTCATGCCTGAGCAGAACCCTTCGTTTTTTCAGGCTCTTTATTATCTACCGCCTCACTTCTGCAGCATTCGCTGAAGTAGGAGTCCTCAAGTGCGACTGTCCCATCAAAGTTGCCACAATGACGTCATTCGGGTAATGCACTCCCAGGCGCTATTGTGCTGCTGTGCAAATTCCCTTCGTGTAAACTGCATGTTATTTCCTCCATATTTGGCAACCCCAACTTCACCTGCTTCTCGCCCTGCGCTTTCCCAACATTCCACCGCTCCGAACTTGGACCTTCCATTTTTGAGAAAAAATGGTTAGGATGATGTGATTATCTTCGACCATGAATGAGCAACACGAAAGCAAAGCCCGATTTTGTGTGTTGGAAACTGAATAATAGGCTGACTGAAGGGATAAATTACGTACGACAGGAGGGGAAAATACGAACTAAATACCGTGTATCCCTCAAGTTGTCCCACTTTTCAATCGCAGATTCGGATTCCACCCAAAATTTCACGATGAAATGTGATCCCTCAACCAATTTATTTTATTGCGGGCAACCGTTTTATCGCGCTTTCGATACCTATACAAAAGAGGTGATTCTCTGAACCGGGTTATTCTAATTTCCCTCTCTCCTTGCAAATGACGCACCTTATACTTGATCAGATTGCGCTCGGGGGTGTGAGTTAGACGAAGTTGACTCAACTTTCTGCTATGCGGCTCGCGTGTCAACTTGGAAAGCCCATAAATCTAGCTACACGCTCGCCATTGGCCCTTTCTTTTTCTTTCACTCGAGTGGATGTGTCGACTTACTTCACATGACGTCATCTGAGAGCCGGTCAGGGGTGTTTCACGGAAGTGCGGCATGACACATAACGACCGCCCGCCGGTAATTGGCCCGATTGACGACGGCCGCGACTTTGACCCGAATATCACCCCACTCGCTCCTTATCGACCAGGAACCTGCGAAAAGCCCGCGGTTGATCATCTCAAGCTCAGTTCTGACTGGACGTTTCATATTAGCAACCGAATCTCCCATTTCACTACAGTTCTCTCGCTCTTGGCCATGGGTGCGTCTGATCCGACGTCAACCTCAACCACCAAACCACGCGCCCGGGCGCTCACACGCTACTTCACTGCTTTGTCTTTCTTCTCTGACCAGGTACATTCACTCACTTTCACTTATCTGACATTGTTCGCCAACACGTAGAATGTCCCGCAAGTTTTAAGCATCTCGAAATCGTTTGCTTGGTTTCTGCTACCGAACGAAACAAACTTTATTTCACCAACCGCCCCTGGCCACCCTTAACTCCTTTTGTGTAAACAGTGTCATACATACACTTGCACATTTTTCCATAGCGTGAATTGGCATTACTGGTTTGTCATAGGTTCCTCCCCTGCTTAATAGTTTCCCTCCCACTGATCCTGAATGCATCGGTGCCCAGTTTGAGCATGGAACAACTTCTTCCTTGGTTCGCGCTTGAAAATCATTTATTTTTGTTATTGTGGGAAGCATTGTCTGTTAAATGGTCCATACTAGAAGAGTCAGAATTCTATTTTGGAAAATCACACGAGCATGTTCTGAGCCATTCAAATGGTTCTGTGCAGAGCCTTCCACCAGGCGCCTTACCATGGCTACTCATCATACCCACAACTTTTTATTTTTTAATTATGAGAAACTATTCTGGCTTTTATTGCATCAACATTTGAACAGTTATGCCGTGAAAAATGTCTGAAATTATCAATTATTGAAGGTTGCTGTCTGTCACCAGTGACAGTATACCCTGACCATATAATCAATAGTTGATTCACCAAGGGTTAACAACCCACTTTTGTCTTATATCTCTATCTCAAATTGACATCCTCTATCCCATGCTTCAAGACTCTCTCTTCCACCTGTCTTCCCAAATCCAAAGGTGTCAAAATAATACTTCTGACGGTGTCCACTTGGTGGTGCTGTGCATTGTTGCCCTGTATACCAGCAGAAAGTCGCTAACTTACTCCATTGTTGTGCCATTTCTTGGTGCTTTGACTCTGCTTTTGAAGGTTCTCACTGCCCGCTCGGCTAACCCATTTAGCTTCGGATGGTAGGATCGGATTGTGCTTGATCAGCAATTGTGCGCAGAACCCCTTTAACTCCTCTAAGGTGAATTGCGGCCCGCTGTCTGTCTCTACCATCACTGGAATCCAGAGTGCAAACGTGTCTTTTGATACCTCCATCGTCGTTTTTGCTCTTCTCAATGGTACCACTTACGTCCACTACAACTAGCCCGTACTTTCCTTCAAATGGTCCTCCGTAGCCTAGGTCTTGTCCATGGTATTTCTAGACACATTCCAGGAGTATAAATGTAGCTCCTCTGGTATTTTTTCTTCCTTCTTGGCAGGACGTGCATCCCCTAACATACCGTTCAATTACCACATCAACACCTGGCCGTCGGACATCTACTCTGGCCATACCCCTCATTGCCCGCATTCAAAATGGGGAGTCTTCAATGTCAGCTAGTTCCTCCCAAAACTACAGCATACAGGCAGCAGGCTTGCCAATCTACACTTAGATCAACATCCCCGTTGCCTATCTGTTTCAAATCTGTTCTGAAACGTATGACATGTGCATATTATCTCTTAACTTCAAGGATGCTACCCGCCCAATGCGCTACTCTATTGAAACACTCCTAAGTGAAAAATGATTTCTTTCTGCTGACAGAATGACCCTTTTGCTAACTCACAAATCATTAAGAAGCCTTAACCGGAGGAAAATGTGGTGTTTTGAACTGAACTTATACGTATAACACCACTGTTTCCCCTCAAAGTCCAAGATATCGTGATTCAGATTGTTCTGACTCAGTGTAGCCACTTAACAATAATTTCAAATTAAAACACTCGTGGATGAATCATTATTCAACTCCAAAATCTTGTACTACACATTTGTGATAAGCTATAAACTCCAGCCTTCATGTTGTGACGTCACTACCTCACTCTTGCTCATACAATCACTGCTTTTTTGAAGCGTGCTTAAACTATTTTCCGTTGTTATTCGTCATCTTATAGGAATTTCACTCTTTGGCTGTTTGTTTTATAAAGTCGCAGTATGATTTTCAATACTTATAAATTTCTTATTCAGCATGTTCAGCACCGTGAGCATGTTAAATCTTTGATAAGCCCTTTCACGGGTTCCCGTTCTCATCTGTCCATTCGAAGATTTATTTTATTTTTTGTAAGTGTAAGACGTTTAATATAATGTCTACGTTTTTCACGTTTTGCAGGAGAATGACGACATGGTCGACAAGTGCCAATCAATTAAGATAAAGAAGGAGGTCAGCGTCAGCGACATTTGCTCAACACTCGACGGCTCATCCTACCATAGCGAGTTCAGCTACGCCGAGTACAATTCTACTACTGTCTTCAGCCACAGTTACGACGGTGATGATGAGGTGAGCTCAGGTTGAGAAGCTCAGCTGTCTGTTGGGAGTTTCTCATTTTCGTTATTAGAACCAATAATAAAGAGTTTACTCGATGGATGATCGACACATTGGGGAGTCGTCTTCACCTTGTGGCATGAACGTGAGTACCTGTCATGTTCTGCTGCTCTTTGGGACTGTAGGGGTGGTTTCATGTCCGATTATTTCCTTGAGCGTTTGCCATTGACCCGGCAATATTCTAACGTCTTTGCCCATACCGGTAGAGGGTGCCACTGTGTTGGCGTCACCAGCTGACGTATCAAAACATTACGCAACACAAATATTTCCTCATTTCAGTATTAATTTTTGCTTAAAACGTCCACTATTGGTGAGAACATTGTGATACCCCATAAAGCCCATTTATTCAATCTAAAAACCCCTCGTTACTTTTAAGTAGTAAGACGTGTCAACATACCATTTCAAGGCGAACCTTGACTGAATTAGAATCGAAAACATCTTGCAAACATAAAAAAGATAATTAGTTATGAAAAGGAAACAAGGCTACCAAAAAACATTAATTCGAAAAAGAAGAAATTGAAAAATATTTATTCGAAAGTATTGGTCAAGATCTTACAAACCCGTACAAACAATTTCAATGATGTCTATAAAAATGCACGGACTTTTGGTTGGTTATTCCTTGAATAATCAACCTATGTTTTCATGATAATGGTCAACCTCTCCGATTCGGCTCAAAATTTTTTTCTGGACGTTTCATGATGTCCTGATCAAAAAAGGTCAATGTCCGTCCGCCGTTCGCCGTCCGCCGTCCATTGTCCACGCCGTTTTTGGTAGTAGAAAATGTTCTAAAAATCTGAAATTTGGGTCAGGGGGTCTGTTCCCAGCCGAGATGGGTCCTCGAAACTTTTCAGCCCGATCGGACCAAATTTGGAGGGGGTAGGGGTCAAAATGTGTTTTATGAAAAATGGATTTTCGAGATTTTGGGTGATTTAGGCGAGTGGGGTGTCATTTTCCACTAAATTTTGGACGCTGAATCCAATAAAATGGGTCCCAGAACAATAATTGGCACCCACTGGAAGAAGTAATGGGTCAAATTGGGTATTTATTACCCATTTTGAATATGTGTTTTCGGGATTTCCGCTACCTAGGCGAGTAGGGTGTCATTTTCCACTAAATTTTGGACGCTGAATCCAATAAAATGGGTCCCAGAACAATTGGCACCCACTGGAAGAAGTTATGGGTCAAATTGGGTATTTATTACCCAATTTGATTATGTGTTTTCGGGATTTCTGCTACCTAGGCGTGTGGGGAATCATATTCCACTAAATTTTGGACCCTGAATCGATTGGAATGGGTCTGAGACCCGCCACACCCACTGTTTCCCCCATTCGAGGAATAACCAACCCGTGTGTAAGAATTTGCAGATTTTTTTAGGACTATATAAGCTTTTACAATGCTTTAGTCTTTCTCCTAAGCTGAAAGCGGAGTTCACCGTTCACCTTGTTAGCACTCCAACCTCTCTTCAGAGAGAATATGTGTATTTCAAAAAATGGATTTTTGGAATTTTCGGCGATCCGTATTGGGTATCATTTTCTACTAAATTTAGGACGCTGAATCCAATGAGTCGGGTCCCGGAACGATTGGCACCCACCGGAAAAGGTTATGGTTCAAAATGGGTACCTACCTACCCATTTTGAATGTATTTTCGGAATGTAATGAATCGGAGACTATGAAATCACTTTAAAAAATACGGGGAACAGGGAGCAATCACTTCAGCAGATCCATGCCGCGGATGCATTGTTTCATTCCTGTGTTTGACTTGGCGGCATGTGATTGGATGATGGCTCTTATTGACTGATCCTTGCTCTCCAAGCCCTGATAAATTAGGTGTTGAAATTTTGTTGAAAGGTAACCTGGACAGTGCTACGTCTGTGTGATGGTGGAGTTGAATTAAAATTAAAATCTATATTAATTGATTAGTCAGTAAGTTTCTGTAAGTCCGTATTTCCCCTGTTCTGGTCGTCAGAAGGTCGTTAATTTTCCTTCGTGGTTCTAGGATGTCAGTTCTCTTTCAATGAACGCTGGTTAACCTCGTCCATATTCGTTTCAGGTGTTCTTGGACACGGAAGACACAACGGAGGAGCGCGTGTGCCATAGACGAGTGCCGAGGACTCGCCGCGTCTCGGACGTCATCGACTGCTTAGGAGAGCTCCCGAGCCCAGTGTCCACCTCCAAGGAGTCATCGCATTTCACATTTTCGGACTTCAACGAGCCATTTCCCTCGAGCCCCAATCCGTCATCTTCCAGGTAAGCCACTCGTGCCCTGCAGTAGCTGGGTGAGCACGGTGTGCCAGCATGCCAGCCACGCGACCAGGCCTTTGTAGAGGAAATTCCACAGGGGTGTTGACAGGTGCCTGGAAACGGATGGCGATGCCGCACCAAGTCGATTAGAAGAACTTTAATTGAAAAATCGTTTTATTTCGGTCCACAAACAACTAAGATGAATCCAAAATATTGGATACACGCTGTAACACAAGACATGAATCGGTTTTGAAAGGCAATAGATAGAAAACAACTCAACATGTAAAGATGAGCCTTAGGTTATTTGAATAGACAATTTCATAATTTACATCAAGTATTGACAATTAAATCACCAAGATGATGGCTTTCTGCAGCAATGCACCGATGGTGGCGATTTGGGAACTTCCCACTGCTTTCTAGATAAGGCCTTGATTCTCACCTTGAGCTCATTCGGTTTCAATACTTTTTCTTTGAGGTCGCTTTTAAGGAAATAGTCGCAAATGCTCAAATCGGATGAGCTCACTGGCCACCCCACATCACCTCTGAGGGGTGCATTTGCCTCAGTTCGTCCAACAATACACGTAGAAACCAGAAGTCTCTCAAATTGGTTTCCTCCCTTAATCCTGCCAGTTCTGGTTCAACAAGGTTTCCAGCTTTGAAACATAGTGTGATGCAGTCACCGTTGCGGTTTGGCCGAGAAATAAGGCATAACTCTTCAGGAAACTGCACACCGCACTGTCATTCTGGGAGTAGAGAGATCTCTGATGTACTTGTCATGGGTTTTCAGCTGCTCAGTAGCGAAAATATTGTTTGTTCACAGCTCCCAGCACAGAAAATGGACCTCGTTGTTACTGATAAAGTTAATGCTGCAAGAATTCGATCCAGCATTTCCTGACAGCGATTTGTATCGACTAAAAACGGGCTTATGTGACGGTTACAATAGACCTCTACCGCCAGCCAATTCCTAGCCCTTTAAAATCAATTGATGTCTTTTGCCCCACCCTTTAGTTCCTTCAAACTATATTTCAAACAAAATTTCATCTCTAATTAGGCAAGGGTTGGGAGATGGTAGGTGCGCAGAAACTGCACACCACCAAATATCTCAACTCGTGAAATATGTAACAGAATGTTGATCAAGACCATTCACTTCAAATGTGATCTTTCTGAAAGAGCGTCGTCCTCTGGACAGCCAATCAGAGAGCAGAACGCAAGCCTGAACACTTTTTCCAGACCGATGTGAACCCAAACTGCATATTTTATTCTTACTCAATGTTATTCACGCTCGTAGATGATGATAAATCGACACAAATGCATTGTGAAAGTTCCTCAAGATTCAAATATGACACGGCAACTGGCGTCTATGAAAGACTACAAACCTAACCTATAGAAAAAGGGATAAATCAGGGATATGGCGGATATCTACTCATTGCACATGTGAATTAATAAAACTTCATCAACAAGGCATGGTTAAAACCACATCGAATTCAAATATCAATTATTTGCTAAAAATCGTCATGTGCGGTTTTATGACCGCAGCTGGCCGACAATCCTAGGTGGCTGATAACGACCAAATGAAGAATGTGGTTTGCTGGTGTGGCTGCCATTTTGTGATTATGCTGTGACTCAAAGCTGGCTGTTTTAGTGAGTAAGGCCTTAAAGTAAAATATACGCGCCCCCAGTTGAGTGACGCAGCTGTAAAAGATCCTAAACTGACTCTCAATGCACATAACAATTTATTGAATGAAACTTTCAATTTTGATGACCAAATGTTTCTTTTCAGATTCCAGTCCCCGCCAATTACTCCCAGCTCAGACTTGGGCTACTCCAGCACTGGGATCGGCACCCCACCATCGTTGCTCAATTTCAAATACTACTGGTCATCAGTGACGTCACCACCGATGGAGCCCAACGTCGCCGATCAAATGGACGGTAAACCCAGCGGGTCCCGTGGCACCAAATGCGACGACACCGACGCCAAGCCGACCAATATTACTGATCAAATTGAACAGTGAGAGAATGTTTTAAAGGTACTTGAGTATTAAACGGAGGCCACCTAACCTACAGAAATATTTCGTACGGGATACCATAAATAACTACATAATTGGAAAGAACACACTTTAATAGATTAACAGGTGAAGTTTAGAATTAATCCGACGCCTGGTTCTGACGTTGTGCAACCCAGAACGCAGCAATGTCGGTCAGGATGGAGTTGAAAGCGTCGCCGCCGCTAGCAGTCACATCTGATCGCCACACGTATTCTACCAAATAGCTATCCAAATGCGAGTAGACACATGACCCATCTGATAACGCTCGACTCACAACAATACTAGAATAGTTCTACTACAACATCTATAACAATTTAACCTTCTATAAGTGCCGCGGCGCGTTTCGTAATAGTGGCCTCCGTTTAATACTCAAGTACCGTTTTAAATTTAAATATTTAACAAAATATTTCATACAAAACAATATAAATGAGATTTAAGTACTGTCAAAAGAACAAGGAGAAATTGCTATAGCGAACATAAGAGAACGCAAGGAGTAGTGGAATAAAAAAAAATTGAACAAGAGATAAGTGACGATCCAGCTATATCAACATCGCTGAATTCATTGAATTGAAAAGTGGGTTGAAAGCTGAATCGATTAGAATGAGTGGGGGAAACTCCACACATACTGTTTTCCCCATACTCCTGCTCCAAAGGGTAACCAATCATCGTGAAAGAATTTGCACCGTTTTCAACGATTCAGCGTCCAATATTAACCAAAATCTCGACATAGATAGATAGGTTCCCATTTAGACCCATCTACTTCCGGTGGGTGCAAAACGGTCCAGGGCCTGACTCAGTGGATTCACCGTCCAAAATGTAGCAAAATTCCTCACCTGCCTAGTCCCGAGAAGTCCTCAAATCGATTTTCATAAACGATGAACAATAAAAACTCTGCAAATTCCTTCACAGGGGTTGGTTATTCCTCGGACAGCATGGAGCACTTATTCCAATCGATTCAGCGACTAGAATTTAGTGGAAAATGATACCCCACACGCCTAGGTACCAGAAATCCCGAAAACACATTCAAAATGGGTAGGTAAATACCCATTTTATCCCATTTTAACTTCTTCCGATGGGCATCAATCGGATTCAGCATTAAATATTTAGTCGAAAATGCTACCCCATACACCTAGATCGCCGAAAATCCTTAAGATCCATTTATCGAAGAACACATTTTGACTTGATAACTCAAGGAATAACCAACTAAAACCCCCATTTTTACCCAAACCCTTCTCAAATGTTGGCCGAATGGGCTGAAACGTTTCAAGAACTTGAGCCATATAGTCCCTGAACAAAATTTCAAGTTTCGCCAAGAATGGGGAGGACGCCTGGCGGGTATTCATTGAATAACCAACCTATGTTTTCATGCAAAAAGTCAATCTCTCCGATTGGGTCCAACCTTTTTCTCTGGAAGTTTCAAGGTGTCTAGATCAAAATATCCGTCCGCCGTCCACGCCAACTTTAGTAGTAGAAAATTTTCTAAAAATCTTGAATTTTCATTCATCAATTACTGTCATTTGGCTAGGGTTTGGTGGGGTGTAGACTCACACCCCAGTTGGTTTATTCTTTTGCTCTTTTGTACCCTAGGTTATTGTAATTCAATTAATTTGTTTGTTACTTTGTAGGTACTCGTACAGAGTCACCGTCGAAGGGAGAATGCCCGTGGAACGTGACGCTGAAGAGTACAACATGACGTTTCCTCGTCGAGGAGTTGCTGTCATTCTCAACCACGACACCTTCACGACAGAACCTGCTCGTAAAGGGTCCGACGTCGACGTCAACGCCCTCATCAAAGCCTACGAGCTCCTCGGGTTTGAAGTGAAAGTCTACGACAATAGCACGGTTGACCAGATCAGAGCCATCACTTGGGAGCGTGCGTATTCTGAACGAAATGTTTATTGATTTAGGTGTTGGTACGTTATGGGTGAATATAATGTACTTACATGTTGTGGTGTAGGTGCGTGGGATATGATAGTGGTGACCAAGTTGGTCGCTTACTTCCATGTCTCAAGCCCAAAGGGATTGAGCAAGAAACGAGCATATAGGAGTGACCAGGTTGGTTGCTTACTTCCGTGGTCTCAAGCCCAAAGGGATTGACCCAGAAACGAGTATATAGGAGTGACCAGGTTCGTCGTTTAACTTCAATGGTCAGACCATGGCTCTGACAGGGTGTCGAGAGTACAAGAGTCTCAAGCCCAAAGGGATTGAGCATGAAACGAGCATATTGGAGTGACCAGGTTGGTTGCTTACTTCCATGGTCAGACCATGGCTCTGACAGGTGTCGAGAGCACAAGAGTCTCAAGCCCAAAGGGATTGAGCAAGAAACGAGCATACTGGAGTGACCAGGTTGGTTGCTTACTTCCATGGTCAGACCATGGCTTTGACAAGGTGTCGAGAGTACAAGAGTCTCACGCCCAAAGGGATTGAGCAAGAAACGAGCATATGCTGGATATGTCAACGCAATAATAATGCAAAAATCCAGGAGGATGCTTAATTATCTTCCTAGAGAATGAAGAATGCTAATAGAGTCCCTCAGAAAAACCCTGCAAACTATTTCACAATGGTTGAGTATTCCTTGGAGCAGGAGTATGGGGAAAACAGTGAGTGTGTTCCAAACTAAATCTAATCCAACGTCCAGTATTTAGTGAAGAATGATGCATCACGCCTAATTCCTAACAATTCTCGAAAACCCACTTTCGAAATAGGCAGGTAGGTGCCCATTTTGATCCATAGCCACCCTCAGTGGGCACCAATTGGTCTTGGACTCGTCTCAATAGATTCAACGTCCAAAATTTAGTGGAAAATGCTACCCCACATGCCTAGTTCCCAAAAAGTCTCAAAAATCTAGTTTCAAAAAACACTTTTTTACACTTCGTCTGATAACTAATTCTGAAGAGGTTTAGATGGGTCAACTTTTGTTGAAGTACAATTAGATTAGATATTAACATAGAGCATAATGTCCGACAGTGATTCTAGTGTGGACTCCTTTGTTTTTCGTTGCCGTACTGTGCAAAGACATTTCAGAATTAAAAGCAAAATTGATTTCCTCAGACTCACCCGTTCCTCATCGCAATGCTCAGCTCGATTGGACCAAATTTGAGCGAGGTAGGGGTCAAAATGTGTTTTGAAAAATGGATTTTCGAGATTTTGGGCAATCAAGGCGAGTGGGGTATTATTTTCCACTAAACTTTGGACGCTGGATCCAATGAAATGGGTCCCTGAAGGATTGGCACCCACCGGAAGAAGTTATGGGTCAAAATGGGTATGTATCTACCCATTTTGCATATGTGTTTTCAAGATTTCTGGTACCTAGGCGTGTGGGGTATCATTTTCCACTCAATTTTAAACGCTGAATCGATTGGAATTGGTCCGGGACCCACTACACCCACTATTTCTATTTTCCTCAGTTGAAGAAATAAGTCTCCATGTTCCTGGTCCGAGGAATAACCAACCCTTGTGAAAGAATTTGCTGCGTTTTTTGGATTGGATTTTGGCCTTAATAATAGGTGAATGACCAATGGGCGGCTTACGTCATTCGGTTTTGAAGAGTTTGAGACTCTAGAAGTTACGTGATTCATAGCAAAGCTGATAACCTTCTCTTCAGTCTACGAGGGGGTCTTGATTCTTCGTCACAACTATTTTGCCGTGAATCCTGCCAGCTTTATTATTGACTGTGGAGTAATTTCCTTATCTAAATTACATTAGCAAGAGGGTATGTCTTATCAACCTAATGATTTTGGACTAGTTTAGTTGTCTTCTTGTCTTGCTTGACGTCTTCTCAAAAGCATTTGCTCGATATTCCTTACATTTTTGGCAAGATATTATCCTGAACACGCAAACCTGTTGTTGAACGATGTGCGCCTTGTAGAAAAGTGCCATTACAGAATTATTCAAGAATGTTGACAAAAAAGTCTTCTTTATACATAATTGAGTAAATTAGAGAAACTTACCGCAATTTGGTTCCAGAATGGTAACAGGGACAGGTGCTGGGGTGTATGGAGCCAAACCTAGGTGGCAATACTCTACACCACTAGGGAAATACACCTCCGTTTTCCAGGCCGAAATTCTGGCAATCAGTACATGTGCCCTGGAGAGTCTGAGGAGAGGACTTACTAAGCCGATGAGCTTGCCAGGGGGTGCTCCAAAACCCCCTTTGTGGGCCCAGAGCCGGCTGTAGGTTTGCCCAAAAGCTCCTTCAGAGCTGCCATCAAGGAGTGGACGTACAAGAAACACACCGACAGATGGCGGAATATTGAGGGACATGTCCACAGTAAGCGTATGGTGGCAGAACCCCATCCATCACTCACCAAGGACCTACTCAGACTTAAACGCGGCGACCTAAGAGCGATAGTTGGCCTACTAACCGGCTTCGCTCCTCTGCGTTTTCATCTGAACCGCATAGGGGTAACACAACCAACAACTCTATGCAGATTCTGTGAGGAAGCAGACGAAACTGCAACTCACATAATCTTTGAGTGCCCAGCACTCACATCCCGCAGATACACCCTCTTCGGGACACAAACCCCAATGAGAACCGTACCCTGCAATAAGTTAGTCCACAACCTAACAACCCTCATCAGGGGACTAGGGCTGTTTGTGGACTAAAGAATGAGACACCTAGAGAAGCACAACAAGCTACCAGGCTTCCGCGCTTGGGGCCCCCCATAACCCCTTCTCCTGGTGCCTTTTTACCATTTACCATTTTACCGCAATTTTACGCAAAAAATTATGTATTTATCACAAGTAACACGGTAAACTGACCACAAAGATTTGTAATCCTTGCTTACTGCAGCATCGCCTTAGCGTTTCAAAAGTACAAGAGTTTCATTTGCCTGTTATAATGTAATATTTCACTCTTTCCAGTGTCAAAAGCCGACTATTCGGATTGCGACTGCTTTTCCTTGACTGTGCTCACCCATGGGATGGACCGCAACGTCCTTCACGCCTCTGATGGACTCTACTTAGTTGAGACTTTGTGGCGCCCTTTCTCGTCAGACGAATGCGTCACGCTGGCTGGCAAACCCAAGCTCTTCTTTATTCAGGTACGCCGACAATATCTGGTTATTATGGAATAAGCCCCTTTTTTAGTCATAAAATATGCTCTCAAGTTACACGCTGCTAATTGATCAACAACTATTAAACTTTTGGGTCAAACATTGTCGAATTTAAACTAACAAGTGAAGCCAGTTGTCATAAGCTACTCTATTTACTTCATTCAAATTTTAACAGAACAGATGGACTTTCGGGCAGTCGAATTAATGACACCAAATTCCTGAGATCCGCTATTTTACGATAGAATCTTATAGCATTCAATAATAACAAAAATTGAGCTTTGTGAGTGCGTACGCGCCCTCATCTTCACATTTTGGTTGGTTATTCCTTGAATAATCAACCTGTTTTCATGCAAAAAGAAAACCTCTCCGATTGGGTTCAAAATTTTGGACGTTTCGAGGTATCTAGATCAAAATTAGCAAAAGTCCATCCGCCCTCCACGCCGATTTTGGTTGTAGAAAATTTTCTGAAAATCTGAAATTTAAGTTAGGGGTCCTTTCCCGGCTCTAGTTGCTCCTGAAAACATTTCCGCCCGATCGGACCAAATTTGAGAGAGATGTAGGGGTCTAAATGTGTTTTTTGAAAATTGGATTTTCGAGATTTTTGGCGATCTAGGCGTGTGGGGTATCATTTTCCACTAAATTTTGGACGCTGAATCTAATGAAATGGTCCCAGAACGATTGGTGCTCTCCGAAATTTGATTCCAGCCGTGCTCCACTCACGATTTAGCATCATTGATACGTAATAATTTCATTTGTCGATGGTTACCATCCTGTGCAACGAAGCTGCTGAGTTCGATCAGACCAGCACATATATAAGATTTTGCACGATTTAAGATTTTTTGTTTTTGTGACCTGACGTCATAGACAAAAAATCATAAAACGCAAATAACTCATTTAATTTACAAGATAATCTAAATTCTGCGCACACCGTTGGAAAGTGCGTCAAATTTTCCTTCTGATAGGCCCTTCAACGCCTTCAATAATCATGGTAAAGAACGCTGCAAATACTTTAACACGGGTTGGTTAATCCTTCAGACCAGGCGCATGGAAACTAATTTCTTCAACATGGGGTAAATGGGGAAAACAGTGGGTGTGGCGGGTCCCAGACCCATTCCAATCGATTTGGGGTCCAAAATTTAGTGGATAATGATACCCCACTAGGTACCAAAAATCTCGAAAACACACATTTGAAATGGTACCCATTTTGACCCATAACCTTAGCGTTTTTTCATAACCTTGATAAAAGCACTGATGTTACAGATACAGCTCTGTTAGCCATTTTTATTAGGGGGATCGATTAATTTTTTTCTATTACTGAGGGAATGGCAGCATTGTCACCAATGGAGGGCACTACTAAAGGCACTGATATTTTTACAAGGCTTTGACTTCAACTTTAAACCGTTTCGGTCTAAATCTGAATAACTTGAGCGGTGTTGTAACTGATGAGGCCCCAGCATTGACGAAGGTGTTGTAGCTCTGATTAGGAAAGATGCAAGTGAAAATAAAGAGTTCATACATGATTTGATTCATTGCATTGTGTGCAAAAAGTGTTAGTTTCAAAGATTCCAAATTCCAGAGTTCCAAACCTTCCTTATGGAAATGAATACAGAATAAGGTGATGTAATTTATTACACGGAGATTTGTTTGCTCAGTCGAGGAAAGGTTTTAAGAAGGGTTTTTGATTTGAAAGAAGAAATCTGCATGTTCATAGAGAGTAAGGGAAATACAGTCCACTACTTCAAGGATCCCTGGTGGATGGCTGATTTTGGGTAACTAACGGATATTTCAATACATCTCAATGACTTGAATATTAGCCTACAAGGGATGAATGCTCTGATCCACAACCTCTTCGATCAAGTTGAGGCATTTGAGAGGAAACTTAGTTTGTGGAAGAGTCATGTACTACAGGGCAACTTCAAGCATTTGCTTGTTGTTTATGTGAGAGTAATATTTCTTCTATATTTCCTTGAGGTTTTCCTTCCATCAAGACATTTAGATCATATCTCAACGAAGTATGGATATGACTGGTTCAGTAGTTGATCCTTCTCCCGCTAGGTAGGTAGTTGGTGCAGGGAGCAATTGAGCTGTGGTCAAATATTCAACGATTTTCCATCACAGTCGCAATGTGAAGATCAAAACAAGTTCATTTCCATGCTTCAACAAGATTTTAGCAACAGATTTTCAGACTTCAAGTAAAATGAAAATATGATGATGCTTTTTGTGCTCCTTTCAGTGTTAATGAAGAAGACTATTCCGGAAATATACAAATGAAAATGATTGACTTTCAATGCAATAGCAATTTACAGGAGAAATTAAAAAACTTTGGGCTTTTGGAGTTTGAACTGGAGCAGATATACGTTTACATACGTGGGCCTATATATATTTATATATGAGTTAAATCAATGCAGCCCTCCAAGACCTCTATGAAAATATTTGGCCCTTACATAATAAAAGGTTGAAGATCGCTGTTGTAGACAATGAAATGAGTCTTTTCTAACATCTCCGTTTCCCTATTTTTGGACAGGCCTGCCGTGGCAACAAGCTCGACGGAGGCACCCGCTTAGTTCGGCACAGCACCACTGAGACCGACAGCAGCACCAACTCCTACAAGATCCCGAGCATGGCGGACATTCTCATCGTCCATTCCACTGTCGAAGGTATTCAATTGTGCCAATTATACGTTAAATTCTAAGTGATAATTATCATTAGCCTGTATGAGTCTTCACGTCACCAATATGTGAAGAAGCAGTGTAATAGTATTATTCTCCAAATAGCAACAGTATGTTGTCCTCTCTTATATGTATAAACAATTATATTGAGACTATCATGACCGAGTGCAAACCTATTCTGTGATACTTTCATAGCCGAATCCAATAAGACGGGACCCAGAACGATTGACGCCCTCCGGAATAGGTTATGGGTCGAAATGTGGAAATCTTACCTATTTCGAATGTGGGTTTTTGATATTTCTGGCACCTAGGCGTGTGCCAGAAATATATCATTTTCCAATATATTTTGGACGCTTAATCGATTGGAATGAGTCTCCATGCTCCTGGTCCGAGAAATAACCAAACGTGAAAGAATTTGCAGCGTTTTTGGTTGGTTATTCCTTGAATAATCAACCTATGTTTTCATGCAAAATGTCAACCTCTCCGATTTGGCTCAAAATTTTTTTCTGGACGTTTCATGGTGTCTAGATCAAAAAAGGTCAATGTCCGTCCGCCGGCCGTTTTTGGTAGTAGAAAATTTTCTGAAAATTTGAAATTTTGGTCAGGGGTCTGTTCCCGGCCTAGGACGGTCCTCGAAACTTTTCAGCCCGATCGGGATAGGAGTCAAAATGTGTTTTTTGAAAAATGGATTTTCGAGATTTTGGGCGATTTAAGCAAGTGGGGTATCATTTTCCACTAAATTTTGGACGCTGATTCCAATGAAGTGGGTCCAGAACGACTGGCACCCAGTGGAAGAAGTTATGGGTCAAATTGGGAAGATAATATTACCCATTTTGAATGTGTTCCGAGATTAGCGGTACCTGGGCGTGTGGGGTATCATTTTCTACTAAATTTTGGATCCTGAATCGATTGGAATAGGTCTGGGACCCTCCGCACCCACTGTTTCCCCCATTTCCCCCATGTGGAAGAAATGAGTCTCCATGCGCCTAGTCCGAGGAATAACCAACCCGTGTGTAAGAATTTGCAGCGTTTTGAATATGTGTTTTCGAGATTTCTCGAACCTGGGCGTGTGGGGTATCATTTTCCACTAAATTTTGGATCCTGAATCGATTGGAATGGGTCTGGGACCCGCCGCACCCACTGTTTTCCCCATTTCCCCCATGTTGAAGAAATGAGTCTCCATGTGCCTGGTTCGAGGAATAACCAACCCGTGTGTAAGAATTTGCAGCGTTTTGTCGATACCTCGCGACGATTACGTTACAGAAATGATACGGTTTGCTTCTCAGCGTTGCTAATATGAACCTCTAATGATTTCAGGCTTCTACTCCTGGCGTAACCCCGAGACGGGCACCTGGTTCATCCAAGCTTTGTGCCAAGTGATGACCGAGCGTCACGAGACGACTGACGTCCTCAAAATGATGACGATCGTCTCCCGCAAAGTCGCTCTCGACTTTGAGTCATTCAACGACCTTTACGTTGAGCGCCACGGGCAGAAACAAGTGCCCAACATCATCTCAACTCTCATCCGTGACGTCTACTTCCGCCCTAAAGTCCGCACTTGAGAACTACAATCGAACTGTCGTTGACGTCTTGCCACACGATGGTTGTGATTGCCGTTTCAGGAGGGCTCTTTCACCACTTCTGGCAGTCTCTAGGTACATTCCCCCTGCCAGTGGTCACACTTCACAACCCTTCCTCCCTCCATCCTCGTCCGCATCTGTCCAGGATATTCCGATTCTACTTCTCCCATCGCACGTTTGTTGAAGCCGATTGTAGGGAACAAACCTGTTGAGCTACCTACTGCTATGTACCCCAATATTAGGATCATTTTTAAAATGCCACACCTCCGTGGTACCCACTAGCGCTCCAAGCGTCGAGCTCTTCTTGTTTTTATTGAGAAGAAAAGGAACCGCTTGATTTGAGCCAGTTCTCGCCGATATATTGTGCTCAGTGCTTCGTACTCGTCTGCCTCCTCCTAAGACTGTTCCTCAACGTTTCCTGTTTCTAACGGGAAATTCATCGTCTTATTATAATGTCTTTTATATATCAATTCTCTCGACTGGATAAATTTGAACTACCGTAAAATCAAGGGATTGTCTTGGTGAGTTGCTGGGTTGTATTTCGCCTGCACCAATCGAGGGAATGTACAAAGAGGGATATTAGTTGGTTTAATCCGGTCCTTTTGTACACTTGATAGTCGTGTTTTGTCAACTGAAGTTCTATAAAAATACAGCCTGGCGCTTATGATTTGGAAACATTTCCCACTTCGAAACCGAATCCAGTGCCACCGACCCTTATAAGCAATTTCCAGTGAAGATCAAGAAGAGCTTGACGTCACAGGCTTCATATTTCCTGACATCTAGCATCACATCGATTGGTTTTGCTCATCGAGGTCCTTTAAATCGAGGAATAATTGAGGAAACCTGGTCACTTCACTTCATGCCACTGTAAGGGGCTCCCTGAAAATGGTGGCCTGCTGGGCCTCAAATGATGGGCTGTTCTGCCCAAACACAGGAAAATCCTTCACTTTTCATCTGACTTCATATAGTCTTCGCAGCACATAATGTTTCTAGATTCCCCCCTCCCCTCCCCACACCACCACGTTGGGTTTAGGGCCAAATCATTGATATTAACATATTTATAAATAGATGGCAGGAGCAGCCCAAAACTGTATTTTCCATCCCCAAGGTACATCCTGCAGGATACGCGGCCCCTGTAATTGATTCATGATTCCAAATCATTACTGCTACTTGAAGCCTCATTTGCTGCACGTTCTGTTCAATGACAGTTATACTCAGTCGGCGAGTTTGGCTGAGCCGTCTTCTGCTGTACAGTAACGCATCAGCTCTTCCGCCGTCCACCCAGTCAACCGTCCATGTCCTGCCCTGTGCCTAACGCGTCAGCATATTCATTTACTCGTCAGTGGCCTAGATCCCATTCGAAAGTGACCTTGATCCTTCTTCCCAGTCTTCAGAAGTTCTCAGCACTGAGTGCAGGCGAATGCTCTCAGGTAGCCCGGCTGCCCTCAGAGCCCTGTGGCCACCTGTGTTGCTGCGATTCTTATCACAATCGCTCCTCGTCTGTATCAGTTGAATTCTCTTCCGCTTGCTATAAATATTCAAGTTGTCGCGCTGAATCGTATGTTGCAGGAACAGAACTCAACTGAAACTGACGAGGATCGCTCAAAACGAGATCCACAAGCCGGGTTTGTGGATTATGTTGCTACATCGACTGCCCTTCCTCAAAAGAACACCTTAGGCTGGCCGTCCACTGGACGCGAATTCGCGCGAAGAGGCGAAGTACGCGATTTCAAACGAAGAGTTCGCCTCTTAACAAACACTATTATTCGTATAGGACCCCGTCCACTGCAAGCGCCATGATCGATTTATCGATTTCCATCGCCAGGTTCGCCAGTTCGCGCGTTTGGAATCAAACATGTTTGATTCTCTTCGCCTCTTCGCGCGAATTCGCGTCCAGTGGACGGCCAGCCTTAAAGGTCTTCTCAAAATCTTATATTGGTACTTTTATTCCCAAGAACTCCCGCTTTTATTGTTGAAATGAGAATATGTCTTCGCGTAGCTACAGCTCTCTATCTTAACCCCTTCTACTTTCTCGACTCATCCAATTCTTCCTTGCGGCTCCTTCGCTTGGCTCGATATAACTGCCATCTCGAGACCGTTTCAGGACGAACATTACCATTTCAATTTCTAACAACTCATCAACAGACCCGTTTCCCTTTACTTTCCTCTCAATTCGCATGAACAACGCTCAGAACCCCTTTTATTATTGTTTACTTACACTATGTCAAACTCCATCGAATATTTACTTGAATATTGTTTTTGTACATTTTATATTGTTATCTTTAAAACTGAATACCGCATGTCTTTCAAAATCTCATTGCAGGGATTGGTTTTAAGTGTCTTTATATTATATTTTAGAGGAAGTATATTTTAAGCAATTCTTTTATCTCGTGTAGTGTTTTTCATGTATCTTTTTGATAGTTGAACATTGTATTATCAGTAGATTTCTAAACGACCCCCGCGAGTCTTTCCAAGCTTCTGGGACTGTGTAATGCTACCACTAGATGCTAGATACCAAACTTTGTAAAAGATGTTTGATTGGGAGAATTTAAAGAATTATTATAATGAACGTGTAAGTAGTTAGTTTTGTGTCGTAACTTTGATCTCTTGCCTAGTGGAATGATCGTCTTTACTGTGATTCGAAAGATAATCGCGTCAATATATGAAAATTGAATTGTTCTACTCCCAAGAGGAGGTTTCAAGTTCACTCGGCTCTCGAAATTTCAGCGAATGAAAATTTGTTTCACAACTAGACCGTTGCAAGTTTGAAAACTAAGATGGCTCAAGTGTTCTGTGTGAGCTTTCAGAGAACGCAATTTTTCGGCCTCGAGAACAAGACTTAAGCCCTTCACGGTGAGTTCAACAAAAGGAGGCTTTTGAGCCCCATGTACCAGTCGTTTCCAAGACAACTCTGTAAAAGGCTCTCAGTTTTTTGATCTCGGATTTGATTTCTTGTAACTTCAAATGGTCTCAAAAATTTAACTGCCATTTTGAATATATGACTACTGAGTATTCAATTGTCTACTCTTTAAGTCGAAAATGTTATAGCGGTTACCAGATTTTAATAGGTAAATAGGCCAGTGGCCTGGTGCATCTAGGTTGCGACGAGTTACATGTGTCAAGTAAATGCAAGGTGTATGCCCCAAATGAATCGAAAGTGACATGAAACTGACAGTTCGAAAAGAGATCAAGATTACTGTAATGAAATCTGGCATGTCAAATCCTGTCAATCTGCTGGGGATTTTGATTCGCTGATGAGGAATTCAAGTTCGTAATTGTATTTGCGCTTAGACCAGACAGAAACCGACGCACGGAAAAGTTCATTTCCCTCGCCATCGTAATTAATCAAGGTATAAGGACAGAACGTGGCTGAGTCTTATGAACCTTTTCGTGCCTGAACCAGGGCGGTAAGTGTAAATTCATTGTTTCCGAAAAGAAATGTATACGTGAGTCCACTTGCCGTAAACATTGTTGGGTATTGAACCGTAGTGACCCATTCAATGTTTCAGCAAAACCTCGACTTACCGTGATCGAATTTGGTCTCATGTCGTTTTACTTTGACGATGCATTTATTTTATTTTGTTTTATTCGTCGCTCGGACTGGTGGTTATTCGAATAGTACGTACAATCTTAGCTCAAATTGTATTTTATATCTTTGTATTCTTGTATCGCCGTATAACAATAATTATGGAATAAATTTTTGAATTTCGATTTTCGACTAAGGTCGATGTTATCCTGTTTTATCTCTATCTTTCTTCGGTATCTTCACAGGATGAGAAAAGAAAGGGCCACCATGTGCTTGCACTGCCCTATTGTAGAAGATGCGAGGACACATTCATCGAGTGTTCCAAATGGGAGGGGAAAAAGAAACTGGAGATTCGCCAATATCACCGGAAAAACGGTGAGAAGAATGATAAATGACAATGACGGCTGGAAAAATATAGCTAACTATATTGAAGTGATCCTATGAAGGTAGATGAGAAGGAACAACAATAGGAATATCACAAAAAATTTATTAATGCCATCTTGCAGTTTCATCATTTGGAACTTCCTTATTGCTTGTGACCCACTGATTATTTTCCATCCATTTTGGTGTATTACACCCTGAACAATCAATATGCTGTCATCCCTGAGGTCGACCTCTCCGATATGCCCCAAATTCAACAAGATGTCTAGATTAAAAATGCAGCAAATTATTTTACAATGGTTGAATTCTTCGCAGCAAGAGTGTCACGGACTCATTCCAATCGATTCAACAATCAATATTTAGTGGACAATGACTCCCCCTCGCTCAAAAATCTCTAAAACCCAAAAAATGAATAAGTAGGTACCCATTTTGAAACCATTTAACACCTCTGGCGGGCGTCCGTACCGGACGAGTTTCAAAGAACACGTTTTGGTTGGTAATTCCTTGAATAATCAACCTGTGTTTTCATGCAAAATGTCAATTTGTCCGATTTGGCCACATTTTTTTCTGGGCTTTTCAAGGTTTTCCAGGGTATTGTGGAGGTATCATTTTCAACCAAATTTTGAACGTTGAATCCATTGAGATGGGTTTTGGATCTATTGGGGCTTATTGGGGGTGAGTATGGGTCAGATGGGTATCTATCTACCTATTTCAAAAATGGTTTTCGATATTTTCGTATAACTAGGCGTGGGAGGACAACCTTGTTTGTTCCCCTCAGTAGTTGGAGGGCTTCCCAGCACTCAAGCACCAGCCTCGAGTCCATGCCTCGAGTCAGAGCTCGATCCCAGTAGGGCCATGAGTGCTGCTTGGCTGTCAGAAAAGATGTGGATCCGCCTACCTCGGTAGGCCCTCCTCATGTTCTCCTCAGCACATTTCTCTATTGCGAGCGACATTTTGCATGAAAACATAGGTTATTTATCCATGGAATAATCAACCAAAATAGAATCAACTATCAAACTTATTGCGTGAAGATGAGGGGCCTATCATGTGGGATCGCCCTTTACGATGTAACTAACTGTTTGGTTTTTAGTCGGTAGAGGGCTCTAAAAATCCCTCCGCGTTTCAGTTATGAGAGGTTGGTTATCTCCATTCGACGATGACTTTCTGTTTAGCGAGTGATTGGGGGGTTCCCCCCTTCACCGATCACTTCCACGTGGAGATCTAACCTCAACATTAGGGATAGGTATCGAACCTGAAAAAATCGATGTTTGACATCGGTAGTGATACAAATATAAATCATCGATGGCAGAGAAATATCGCAGCAAAACAATCGATGTTTGTCTGTCATTAATGTTTTTGCTATTTCACTTGAATCGCTCATCCCGGGTTATTTTCATTTGTTATTCAGTTTATAAAATCCATATTCATAATCCTTATTACACAAAGTAGAAATAGAAAGCAAACAAGTAAAACACGGGTTGGTTATTCCTCGGACCAGGCGCATGGAGGCTCATTTCTTCAACATGGGGAAAATGGGGGAAACAGTGGGTGTGGCGGGTACCGGACCCATTTCAATCGATTGAGGGTCCAGAATTTAATGGAAAATGATACCCCATCGTCCGCGGGGGAATCTTTCTTTTCTTCCACCTATCGAGTTATCGACACGTATACATCGATGTTTAAAACCATCGGATGTTTAGCCATCGATGCTAAAATAATCGATTCATTATCATCGAGTACTTGAGACCCACCCATCCCTACTCATCTCAACATTTCCAGTTCAGCTTCCGTGACGGTCGGTACGTCGTAGTTTCATGGCGGGGTATTTTATTCATTTATTAGTCTTCTCAATAAGAATACACGGTTTTTCGGGATTTCTTGCGTTATATTAATGATGTCGTTGAATCAGTCGGTGGTAGTTCAGTAACTTTCCCGGGGATTATCGTTCGATCTCGGTTGCATTTCCCAGTCGACCATCTGCTTCAGGTTTGGTGAGTTGAGCTTTTTTCTTTTACTTATTCATGCGATGATTGCTATATTTCTACTTCACACGGCAGTTAAGTCGATTGATAAATTTATACACCCACAAAACCCGATGTGAACATGATTCTTTCGTAGCATATTTGTTCATTTATATTCTTAACCTGCATCCGCTGGTGAGAGTCACACCCAACGCTCGCGCAAAGGCAATGTGGCCGGTGGCCGCCATCTTTTTTTTCCAAGGTTTCTCTCCTAAAGGTTCGTACCCACTACAACGTCTCATACCATGACCGTGCCCGTACCGACACATTCAAAAAAATATTCTTTGCATCATTTGATATGTAGGTACACCCATTAGACCGTTCCGTCACCGGCCAAGCACGAAGCGTGCCATGCACGTCCAGGTCAACATTTGTCCGCCAGTATATTTTGTCTGTGACGGAACGCTCCTTGCATGGTACGTGACGCCTGCAAACCCCGTTGTAACCGCGCATGCGCCGCGTTTTCTCTACATTCTCTCGCTAAAGCGGGGCATTCACGTTCCGATTTGTCGTCCAACTAGGAGGGACTACTAGTCGGAGCGTTTGCACCACTCACGCTCCGACTTGCAATCCGACTAGAGGTCCAACTTCAGCCTCAGTTGTGCGCCCAGTGAGAGCAAAAGATCGAGAAAATGCACCGAGCACAGTTCGAAAATAATGTAATGGAGAGGAAATTGCAGGACTGTGCTTATTAAGTCTACCGCTGCAAAGAAGGAAAAAAAGTGTTGGGAGAAGCAACTATTTGTTGATCGGGTGAACTTTTGTGACACAAAGTTGCTGAACGTTATAGATCAGGAAGATTACCGGAGCTACCTCAGAATGGACAGAGACACCTTTAAGCTTTTACTCGAAGAAGTTGGACCATTAATTCGTAAACAAGATACCGTTATGCGTGATAGTGTTACATGTGAACAGCGCCTTGTAGCAACTTTGCGATTTTTGGGTGAAGGTGTAATGGCTTCAAGGGAATCGATGCCGGTCCTGGATGGTTGCTGTACTTCTGTCAAGAAACTTAACTCGTCATAGTGCACCCAGTTAGGCGCATATAAGTTGTCAGCTCCCGTACCAGTGCCACTTTGGCTTCCTACGACTTTCTTTAGTTCTCTAAAGAACATTGAACGGAGGGAGTCAATTTTTTTCGTAAGGAAGCCAAGTTAGCGGAGGCTTTGAACCTCAACATAATTTCCAGCAGGTGTTGTTGCGCTGCTTTCCGAGCATTTCTGTTCGTATACAGTGCGCAACTAGAGTTCCACAAACAAGTACTCTCTTTATGGACTTCAATGAACTCACTTGTTCCATCTCTGTTCATTGTAACACCTCGTCAGTAGATTGAAAAAAAAGGTCAACGACCCGAACTGCGTCTACTGTCAACAACGTACTGAGGAAAGTTGGACGGCTTGTGGTACCACAACCCCATTCACGCTCCGACTCCGCCTCGAGTTGGATGTTGGGTCTTCGAGTTGTCCCTCAAAATGATCCGACTCGATCTCCAACATCCAACAAGCCCATTCACGTTCCGATTTGTGATCCAACTTTGAAAGTAGGACCACAAGTTGGACGACAAATCGGAACGTGAATGCCCCGCTTAACTGACGCGTTCCTAGGGTTGTTCCGATATCGTGTTTCTTCCGATATTCGATATCGATAACGATATTGACCATCAATATCGATACAGCGATAATATCGAAACAAAATATCGATATCGGTAATATCGAATAATATTTTGCACAATTCTTATGATTACACACAACTTTAGAAACTTCACTATTATACGAGGCTAGTCTCTATAACTAGTGGCCTCCATATATAGAAATACTATAATTCGCCATTTTCTACATGATAACAACTATAAAATCATTTATAGATTGATTTAATTACGTCAAAACATTACAATAAGTAGTCATGAAATCAGTTAATTATGTAATATACGGAATGGAGGCCACTTTTTTTAGTTGGTTATTGATGTAAAGTAAGGAGGCCACTAGGTTTAGTTGGTTATTTATGTATTATACCGAGGCCTCTAGTTTAAGATGGTTATTAAGGTATTGTATGGATGCCACTAGTATTATAAAGGTAATAATGTACAAGTTACCCAAATCAGTTACCAAAAACAGAATTAATCAATTGATTTTGGTTAATTTTTGTAAACTGCATATTCTAAATGTAATTTTGGAATAGGCCTAACTGAAACACAAACATATTCATTAAAAGATAATATTTATTAAAATATAAAAGAAAATACATCATTACGAAAAATTGGTTACATGTAAAATTCTTAGGCCTAATGAAAAATCTCACAAATATTTAATTAAACCATTTAACTGAAATACAAAGATGTTTATCCAAAGATAATATTTATTGAATTAAGAACGAAAAAATCAATAGGAAAATTGGTTGTACGTCCTTAAATAACTAAAAACGATTTACTTGAACCATTCCTCTTCACTTAAACTACCCAGGAATGTCAGTTTGTTTAAGTATTTCCCAGAAAGGCGGTTTCTGTCCTGGGTAATGGTTCCTCCTGCCTTTGAGAAAAGACGCTCACATGGCACAGAAGTAGCCATATTGAGTAAGCAATGGCGTGCTGCCTTATACAGTCCGGGAAACACTGACTTCATATCTTCCCATTCTTGTAAAGGGTTTGTCTTCAGAGGACTTAACGGATTCGCCAAATACAATGAAACTTCTGAAGATTCACTGCTGTCATCTTGTTTCTTCCTTCTCTTTCCATAGGCCAGTTCTTTGTGGGTCTTCCAGAAGTCGAAAGGTTCAGGATTTGATTTTTCCGTCGTTTCCTCTTCAGACTCGGATGATCCTTCCTCCACACAGAGCTTTTTCAACTTGGCAATTGCTTTTGCACATCCAGTTGGATTTTTAAAATGGATGTTTTTAAAGCGAGGGTCAAGTATGGTTGACATAGAAATTTTCGAATTTAGTTCAGCGTTTCCAAATCTTTTTTGCATACCTGCTACCAATACTTTTCGCACAGTCTCAATGGCTGGATCATTACATGTGAAATTTGCCAGATGTGTCGTCAGTGTGTTAACCATTGGAATGATCTTGCTCATTGTAACATATTTCTCGCCTGACATATCAGTTGTCGCGTATTCAAAGGGTCTTAGGATGGCTGCCAGATTTCTGAGCATGTCGATTTCACCTGCATTTGGCATCACTGGGCTTGTGGGCTCTTCAATCAGCAGCTGGCTCACTATTTTAAGTAGATCGAGAAATCGTTCAACCATATAATATGTTGAATTCCATCGTGTTCTTACGTCCAAAATCATTTTCTTCATTTTACCTTCTGGTATGTTGCTCTCCATCTGGGCTTTCCTCAATTTGTCGGACATAATAACACTATTCTTGATGAATTTAACAATTTCTCGCACCTTTTTGATAACTGGCTCGATTTGCTCGTGTGAAATAGCAGCTTCTGTGACCAAGTTAAGAGTGTGTGCAAAGCACGGCACATGCTGTTGATCAAAGGATCGCTTGACTGCAGCAACTATGTTACTTCCATTGTCGGTTGTGATACTGACAATTTTATTTTTGTCAATACTCCAATCTTCAAAGACTTGCAACATCGTTTGCTCAAGCAAGTCTGCAGTGTGATTTGAGCTTAGCTGGACAATACTTAAATCTACAGAAATAATGTCACTCCCTTCCAAAAAGTGACATGTAATTCCAAAGAATGACTTTTCCGACATTGTCTCGGTCCACACGTCCATTGAAAAGGATAAATGTGGTGCGTTAGCAATACGTTGTTTCGTATTGTAAGACAGTGACTGGTATTTTAAATCTAGCTGTTTTTTCATATACTTTGCTGATGGTACTTTGAAAGAGGGAGCTAGCTCTTTCATCAGCCTCTTGAACCCCTCTCCTTCCAACATGTAAAACGGCCTGTTGTCCTTGCAAATAAGGTACAGTAAGCAATCTACAATTTTTGAGAACCGCAAGCCTCCCTCTGCGTACGATTGGCTCCTACTAAACGCCTCAGTAATTGGTGAAATCAAAGATGTTTTTCCCTGCGTACTGCTTTTTGGTGTTGATATAGGCCTATGTGTAAACTCATCAGTAACACTTGCTGTTGACGTTACTGGCAGGCTCAGGCTCACTGCTTCAGTGGATGTACCGGGTTGATCAAATTTTGGTATTTTAACTTGTAGAGGAGTACTTACGTTAGTTTTCTTTAGACCACAAAATTCTGAGTAAATTTTGGGATGGTTTTTCTGGAGGTGTGCTGATAGGTTAGTGGTGTTGCCACTATATTTCACCTCTCTTAAACACTGTTTGCAAGTAGCGGTTTTTCCATCCTTCTTTATAAAATAGTTCCACACTTTACTGATCGGAGGAGCCATATTTGTTGAACACAAGAAACATTTACTTTACACTCTACAAATACTCACACAGACACAAGTTCCACTTTGACAAAGACAAAGTCACTAAGTCACTTTAGTAACTATTGGCGGCTAAAGTGGCAAGTACTGTGCCGGTAGACATAGACATAAGAATAAGAATCACACACCACAGATCAGACCAAAGAGGAATCAAACAACAACAACAAAATCTGAATTGCTACCAACCTAAAGCGTTGGGCAAGGGCAAGGCATTTCCCTAACTTACAAACATAGACAGAATGACATCTCACAGTTATTCAGTAAAAAAAATAAATTTAGTGCAAACTAACATTATATACTCATATCGCGATTTTACCCGTATTTTTATAACAATAACTAATTTATAAAAATACAATATCGAAACCCGATATTCACCACAATCTTTCGATATTACGATAATATCGAATCCCCAATATCGATATAATATCGAAAGGAAAATATCGATATTCATTGATATCGATAATATCGGAACATCCCTAGGCATCATACGCGTAGGGTAAGTGCACCAGTTACCGCCACCTTAACCCGGGAATACTAACTTCTCTGGGTACCCGCTCGTTACTAACCATGCGTAATTTAGACGCATATGCATGAACTTTTCGTTATTGAAAAAAATTTTTTATTGTTCCCTGGTAGTTAACCCTAGATTGACACCGCTATTGGCATCAACGGTAACTACACTGTGGGGTAAAATTCACCCCACATATCAAAAACAGAAAAAAAAATACTTCCGAAATTTTTTAATTTGTTTGTTGTTGCAATATCGATGTATTAGAATTAGAAAATTGAAAAATAATGACAAATAACAATTCAAACGCAAAATATTTATTTGAATTTACAAAATTAGACTCTTCAGTACTAAAACGATATTACATTATTCTCAGTAAAAAAAAAAATATTTAAACTTCTCAATATAGGAACTTTTTAAGAACATTTGGAACTAGAATAATTGAACAGTATTGCAAAAAAAGAATTATTGGAAAATATGTAGACCTGTCCATGAGAGACACTTCAACAATCACGGCATTTGGAGGAGCGGTGATCACGGCACATTGCTCTTTGGCAAATGGAGCACAGCATCTTGGTCTTCCTGTCATTCTTCCTCTCACAGAACGCACATCTCACGGGATTGTCCAACATAGGAAGGGGTGCGAAAGGTTCTTCAGGCGTTTTTTCGTCCCCCAAAACAACTTGCATCAATGTTCTCAGCGGTTTTGAGATATTGAGCAGTTGAACTCTCTCCTGGACATGAGGTTTGATCAGCTGGTAACCCAAATCAAAGAGAAAATCTTTTCTGGGGACTTTCTTCTGCCAGTTTACCATGCCATGTAAAACAAAAGCATTGACTCCAGCCTGGTCCAGCATCCCGAGAAGAAACCGGAGAGGCCATCGACGAGTCTTCCTTGCCACGGAGTAGGTATGGCAAAGTTGGTCGAAGGAATCTGTTCCGCCTTTTGTGGCATTGTACTTCATGATGATTTCTGGCTTGTTCGTATCTGGGTTGATGGCATCATCATGGTGAAGCGTGTACTATAGTACTATGTACTGCTCTCTGTTTCTTGCTGCAAAAATGGGGTTGACGTCTTGCTTCATATAATGTTTGATGTAATCTAACACGGAGTAACTTACAAATTCCACTGCTATCGATTTTATAGCTTGCCGAACGAATGTTGAATTTTGGTCCATACCTCCAAATAACGGATCTTTACACCAATACGGAGTCGACATACCCTGCTCAATAGGCACGGATCCAGTGTTTAATAATTTTTCTTGAATTTCCTCGACGAGCTTGTAACTGGTCTCACGCCCCGTCTGTTTAACTCGCGGGCGATGGCCTTCTTGAGGTTCTCGACGCACTCGTGCAATTCTGTTCCCTCGTTGTACGAGATCTTCGAACGTAGTGTTGCGTTCCTCCACATTGTTTGCGGGTCCATGTCCTCCATCTGACTCAGCTCGAATGTTTGTAAATTCAACATCCGTGCTGAAGTATCGCCCGGAGTCGCAAAAGATAACGTGTCGCCAGTCGGAAGCTTGGCATAAGTATTCAGTGAAGGCCACGACGTCATGAACGTTTGCGGCCCTGTAGTATTTTCGAGCGTGGCCAAGAACGAATCCTGATGCCTTCCATGATTTGATTGTTGCGGCCAACCAATCTCGGCAGCCGCGGTTGATGGCGTTACATAGGTGGGAGAAGTGAATGTGCGTGAACCCGAACTTGAAGTGGATGGACCACAGGACTGGGCAGGTTATAAGACTGGAGAAATCCCGCAACAATGCCATCGATTGCTCCGTCAACGTGGCTGGGATGGATAACGTCCAATACCAACACGACGGATCCTTGTCCAAAACGACGTCGAAAACAGTCTTTGAGTTGAGACTTTGGTATTGTCTGCAACTCGTGTCGTCGATTTGGAAAAGCAGATCGGAGGCTCTTTTCCACAGCAAATTTATAGTTTTCAAAAAAATCGTTTTCGTTGAGTCCCCTTGTGTCGGGGGTTGCAGGATAAGCTCCGCACATCGCTCCTCCAAGAAGTCCGTCCATTCCAAGTATTGGTTCACTGGTAGAGATGCCAGAATGTCTTCCACCATCTTCAGTATTTTCAGATTCGCATCGTTCTGAGCGGTCTCTTTCAGAATAGTTTTTTGAGAATTGATGGTTAAAGGATCCGTTTTGGTAATGCTCACCGGTTGCTCTAGACGTACCCTCTTGTCCGGAGTAATGGTCAATTGAGACTGATCCTTGGGAGGATCCATTGCTGCGGCGGACCGTTTTATTCCTCGTATAGCCTTCTTCGCTTTCGCTGCCATCGGTACTTTGACACGGCCGCTTACGGTTACCTTTTTGGATGTTGACGGTAATTGTTGGGATAGTTCTTCCACACCTTCGAATATCACGTCCTCGTCCGAATGCATAAGTCCGTGATTTCCTGAAAGAGCCTCGTTGACGATTTCCTCCACGCTTACGCTTCCGTCCTCCGGCATCAATGATGTCGCCTCCTGTTCCTGACGGATATTGTTGAAAGTAGACATTATCGCACATACAACTCGAGAGTTTAACACTGCATGAGAAATAAAATTCGAATGAATTAAGATTTCGAAAAACATCTGTTTATATATACGATCGACCGTTGCAATGAGGTTGGGTAGATAAGAATGAGTACCACCCATCGGTTACATAACCACCTCGATAACAAACCTCTCATCCATCCTATCGTCCCAGCCGTACGTATAAAGCCTATCGGTCGAAACTCTATCTTGCACTTATTTTTTTTTTGGAGTGTGGGAGACTTTGGAGTTTTATTATGATCAAAACCAAACCTTGATGTTCCCTCCTCATACCCCTTCGCCACGAATGCCGGGGGAACTTCAGTCTTGTTCCTTCGAAGAGTTCCCAAGGCGGTGAGTCCTAGGTTCCACAACTCCTCGTACAGATTCACGGAAGAAAACCAGTTGTCCATGGTGACATTGCGATTTGTATGTTGAATCGGTTCAGTCAACTTTTTGACGTAGTATGAAGGGACTGGTTCATTTTTTGGCAGAGTCAACTTTCCGACGTATGGGATAGCATTGATCATGTAGTAGGTGTATGAATCATTCATCATGACAATTTTCAGCCCATATTTATCAGGCTTAGAAGAAATGTACACTCGGAATCCAAGCAACTGTTCGTCTATGGTGACATATTCGAATGGCGTGTAAAATTTTGCATGTCCTCTGAATCCAAGTAACTGTTCGTCTATGGTGACATATTCGAATGGCGTGTAAAATTTTTGGCAGTTCACTATGAATTGATCCCATATCTCTCGACAGGGAGCCAATTTATCCACAGCATAACGCTCTTTCCTGGTGTTCTTGTCATCAAAGCGTAAACTATAAGCTAGGAAGTAAAATCTTTGCATGCTCATCGTTGCTGGCAAGCCTTTCTAATCAGACCAAAGGTCTTCAACGGTCAGATGATTGGATTTATTCACCCCAGCAATGTAAAGCAAACCAATGAAAGCATGCATTTCTTTTTCATCCGTAGGACCATGATAACACTGGGGTACATTGCATGTTGAGCGCCTCCGTTCAATTTCTTCGTTTGTATGGACCACAATTTTGACTATCATTTGAGAGTTTATCAGTAAAGACCAGCCCTCTAGTGGAGAGGTTATATTTTTGGCCTCCCCTTGAGGACCAGGGCGGCCTGAGACAATATTCCTCTTTGAAAGTCTCCCCTTAGTGGAAGGTACATTTTTCTTCCAAGGATATCCCTTTTTTCCTAGGTAAACCTCCAACTTGCTTACCTTCTGTGGCGGTTCGTTAGGTACATCACCAGCATCATCAAGGGGTTCACTATCACGGAAGGCATTTGACGTACTTGGGAACTGCTGAATTTCGTCAGGAAGATTCTCGAATGAGAAGTTTTCGACCTCTTCTTCAGAATCTGAAGCTTCTTTTTCCTCTTCTTCGCCCTCTGAACAGCTGCTCTCTCCTCCAAAACTGTCTTCGTCCTCACGCTCCAACTCCTCCAACAGTTTCCTGATCTCCTCAGGGCCGGAATAGTTCTTTGAAGAAGCCATTACTGAGTTGGAAAACCAAAAAATATAGACGTGGAACCCGAACTGCTGAACGAAAAAGTTCGCTGTTAACTACACCGTGGGGTGAAAAATACCCCAGTCACTGTATTTATGTTACTTCCGCGACAGCTAGCGAACAACTGAACTATTCGTCACTTTGTGTGGAGACTTGGCACCCTGGAGAGTATTTAGGAGGAGGGGGGATCGTCCTGTAGTTCACAGGAATTCAGTGACACGAAGAACTGCAACTTCTGGGGTATTTTTCACCCCACGGTGTCAATCTAGGGTTAAGCAATGGGAAAATCACAAAATAATAATAATTGCAATGAATAGACTTTATCACAAAAATAATAAAAATCACAAAATAATAATAATTGCAATGAATAGACTTTATCACAGAAACTCGCAAAGGATTATCATTGTGAAACATCAGTCTCTTTTCTTTCAATTTCAGTCGAACATAATATTTCTACTTCGCGGCGTTCTTATTCTAAGTATAAATGGTATTTTCAAATGACTTTTCGAACTAGGTAACCTAGTGTGCATAAAACTAGATATTTCTTTGTAAAAATTAGGTATTTCGACAGAAGCAATGAAATACGTTGGCGTAAAAATTGACAACAAAACTTAGCCTCCTTACACCCTACAGCCTCCTTTTCACATTTACGGTAAATCGAGTCAAAATACAGGTAATATAGGTACAAATAGGTACAAAAAGCTAGATATCTCTAAGTAAGTATATCGACAAAAACAATGAAAATTACATTGACGTAAAATACTGGCAATATACCTTAGCCCACCAATGAAGGAGTACCCGCATGACATTCGACACATTTTTTCACTGTGTGCTCCCCACAAATGGACTTCTTACAGTCAGTACACTGTGCCTGAGTTCTCCTCCTCTTTTTGTAGTGACAGAAACTGCAATAAATCCTCTGGCGCACATTTTGTTCAACCAAATTGCCTTGAGTGCAGTTGTCGTGTTCTGAATTTTGCTGATCATTTCCTTCTATGGCACCGTTCAGGCATCTCAATATTGTCTCACGCAGGGATTTGGGTAAATTGAGGGTGAGCCTGTGGGTCATCCATGGTTGAGAGAGTTGTTCTACCAACTTCAGCATAAATTCAAATCTCGAAAGTGGTTTAGTCTGGCGTTTCTGTTTTCGCCCAAGAGTACCAGAATGACCAGAACGATCCAATTGGGGCTGGTTTTTGAAAAAGTTGTGCAAATATATCACATACGCGTTCACTGCAGCGATATTCATCATGTTGTAGAAGAACGCAAGTGGCCACCTTTTCGTTTTCCTTCCCACGTTGGTATCTTGACATAAACGATCGAGAACGTCCACTCCCCCTTTGGTCGAGTTGTAATTGCAAATGATTTCCGGTTTACCATTGCCTGCATTGACTGCGCCGTCATCATGGAGGGTTGAAATGAGAGTGACAACTTTCGAATCATTGGACTTGTAAGAAACGGCAGTCAAATTCTCAGAAAATAAAAATAAAGAGGAACCTGTCTTTCTGCCGCAAAATTTGCTGTCAGTAAATTCGGGGGGTAACTCTCTCTTATCTTTCCTGATTGTTCCGATGACGGTCAGTTTATAATCATTCAAAAGGGTCTGAGCTAGTGGGACACTGGTAAACCAGTTATCCATTGTCACATTTCGGTTAGAGCCAGACAGTGGTTCAACCAACTTGGTGGTGAAATACGTACCTGCTGGCAGCTTCGTAGGGTTAGAGCCTTTCCCCAAGTACGGGATCGCATTGTACATGTACTTGGTGGAGTTGTCACAGACCATGATAATTTTTATTCCGTATTTGTTGGGCTTGCTCGGGATGTACATCCGGAATGGGCAGTTACCCCTGAACCCAACAAGCTGCATCTGCAGCGAATCAGCAGTCGAATCTGCATTTTACGAGAAGGAACTGAAATCGAGCTAGAGGCATTGCGCACCGAAAGATTGGCGGACCATACACTTTTGAAAACATTTGTTTCGTATTCAGACCAGAATTCTTCAGGACACCAGACATATAAAGGAGACCCAAAAAAGCTTTGAATTCGACGAGATTAGTGTAAGAAATGAAAGAAACATCCCCAGAATAATTGCTTCGCGTCCGATCGATTTCTTCGTTCGTATGCTGAACAATTTCACTAATCATTTCGTCTGTAATGAAGAGAGAGAACAACTTCAACTCGTCGGTTATACTTTTTGCTTCTCCTCTCGGCCCTGGGTTTCCTCTTATAACATTGAAGGCAGGAATTCTCGCAAATTTGGAGCGCAATGGCTTATCAGTCCATATGGTTTCGCCATCCTTCCCCAACTCAAAATTCCTTTCGTCGGCATCCCCATTGGCATCGGTCGGATCAAACTCATCACCTGCATCCTCGCAATCAAATACATCCTCAACATCTTCTGATGTGGAAATGATATCGTCTTCGAGCTCTGAAGTACAATCGACACCTTCTTCAGACATACATTCTTCCAATTATTGTTTTCGGATCTCATCTAAAATCTCGTTTGGGGTAGAAAATATTTTATTGAACGCCATTTTCCTAAAACCAAAAATAAAGGGTTCATTTATTTACAAATAAAAACTGGATAAATAGAAATTCGAATGAGAGAAGAGCAGAATTTGAACAAAATATCACATACATATTTACTACGGTGGGTCGGATCCGACCGAGTAGGTTATAGGGAGAAAACGGTACATACCTTTGCGAAGCGGCCGTGGTGAGTTCCTTGGCACAACTGGTGGAGAGGGTACCCAAGGCCACGGCTTGGTGGGGGTAAGTAGAGGATCGCTGGGAGTGCGCCTTCAGTTTTTTCCCATTTTATTCCTTATCATTCAATCAAATTTCCAATCTTCGAGCTTTATTAGATCCGTAAACAAGTGACCAACAAAACGCAGTCCATTTCTTCTCAAATGAACTTGAATTAAGTCGTTAAAATGGAAAAAAACCTGGAGTGGTTTCAGTTCCAATGTTCAGCAGGGGTTTGCCAGTCACCAACAGCGTAGCGTCCCAGTATTCACCACTTGTTTTCGGATAATAATTCACGCAACTACGTAACAGAAAATCACAGTGAATTGAGTCTGATAGACAAAAAAGTTTTTAATTCAGCAAAGGGGTAGGTAACATAAAAAAATGATAGGTACAACCGTAAGGCACACGTTAAAAGAACGACGAAAATATCACACAAAGAGGGGAATCAAAGTTGTTATTGTATGGGTTCTGGCCCGAAAGTGGTCCTGGTTCAAGAATATTTGAAACAGTCAGTTTGATAAATACCTATTAAGGAACTGCCTTATAATTCAACGTTAACTGAGCCGGGAAAACTAACTTTGTCCCTACAATTTCCGAATACCGAAGGAGTGTCAAGCTTCGCCACGATATCATCATTTTGTACCACCATCCGTTCTCCGGATAATTTGAATACGGTTTTTAACCTATTGTAAGGCACCAAGGGACTGACAGTTGCAAATCCTTGAGCGTCAATGTTTTCAACTTTACAAACTGTTCGTCTCAACTCGTTGTTAGCACCGACAGAAATAATTGCATAATCGCCCTCAGTAATTTCAAACTCTTCCTTGTTGTCTTCTACTATTAGTTCGCTGTCGCAGTTTGTGGAATAACAAGCGCTTCTTCCAGCTTACTTGGCTGATTTGAGTTTTCCCCAGATGTTGCTATTTCTGGGGCTACCGCCCCAGCCACATCAGGGTCTGAATCATTTTTGAATTCTAGTGCACTGAAATTCCATGGAACCAGTCCACACTTCCTAAAACCGTTAGTCACTGATGATGGCTTAATGGTTTTCAATACGCAGTTCAATAATGGACAGAAATCCCTTTTCGTCAGAGTAGGAGATTGGATATTTTTTAAGCGCCACTCATGAACAGCACTTTTCCAGCCAAATTTCAGAGGACTGAATACACTTACATCCATTGGTTGCATAAAGTGTGTAGTGTTTGGTGGGAGGGCTACCAGGATAATCTGTTTTTTATCGCAAAACATGCTTAGATGGTAATTGAGATGTGAAGAATGGCCATCCACAAAAAAAATTACGGGGCGAGGGATATTTTTTGAATCTAACCAAGGATCGAAAATTCCGGTGAAGAATTCGAAGAATGTGGCCTGCGTCATCCATCCATTTTGGCTTTTGCCAATTCCCCAATCATCTGGAACAGATGCAGCAATGTCTGAGGGTATCCGATCATAACTGAACACCACCATGGGAGGGGCCAGATCGCCTGCTGCATTTGCTGTGATGAGAACTTACTGTTAGACATTCTTTCTCATTCGCATTTGCAGTTGAATAAACTGATTTTATTCCTCTCTGGGTGAGAACTTTTTGTCCATTTGGGCTGAGAAAGAACCCAGTTTCATCACCATTGAAAACCCTGGTTGGGTCATTCAAGATTTCCAAAAGTCCCTTTTCTACTAAAAACTTCTCAATTTCTTCAAACCAATCCCGAACTTGCACTTTTGTCACCCGCGCTCGGCTTGTTGTCAGGTTTTCTGACTGCCTCAAAGAAACGGTGGGGTTCCGCCTCATAAATGCTTTCAGCCATTTTCTCCCAGGTTTGCCGTTTTTGAAGGGATTCGGCCTACTCATCTTCTCCACAGCCAGTTGGACGGATGTTATTAGCTGGTTAGGAGTGATTGGGAAACCCTTGGCAGCCATGAGCTTGATCCAATCCACCAAGCCCTTTTCTTCTTGTTCTGTGAGGATAGAAGGGGAGTAGTATAGAAACGCCGCCCGAAAGCCATTTTGGACAAAAGCTGATCTGAAACACGGAGGATCTGGTCAGAAAAGCTTCTCCGTGGGTTCTCGCGGGTACATCTCAAAGCTGTTGTACTTGATGCAGCTCCCAAGGCAGGAAGAGGGGGACTCGACCGCAACGAACGCGTAAGGTGATCGGATAATAAAAGAGACAGCGACCTGAATACCTGAGTAACGTATATTCTTCACATTATGAAGATCTCCCCGATCAACCGTCTCATGTTCACTCCCGCAGAAGACTGTGGAGGGAAGACAATAAGTGAATGCTAGCGATCGAAGCAAGTTGCCGCTCACGCGCAACGAACGAGTCTCGATGTACTCCCATAATTTTGTTTTGAATGATGATGTAAAACTTTGAATATCATTTTCATCAAGTAATGTTAAGAGAGAGCATTGTCGTGTGTGCATGGTACCTCCGGAGTAACCTCTGGCAATATTGCTAGTTTTTGCATCTCTCTCTTGCCCAAATAACATTTTTCTTTGATATTCCGTTACCTGGTTTTGTGTATAAATACCTCCTTCGGCAAGGCCTTTAGGTGATCTGTATGTAAAATTAGAAATCAATGATGAAGAGATTGAAGTCGGCTCTTTTGTCAGCAAAAAATGAGGGTATACATTATACCAATTTGTTCCTAAAGAATACTGGACAGGCGTAATTGGACTACATTCTACTTCAGTTCCATACCTTGAGAGGATTCTATTCCTAGGGGATAGAAAATAGGTGTCATTGCCACGAGATACCGGAATTTCTTGATAACATCCCGGGATTTCTCGTCTGTGTACTATAGCAGGGTCGCATTTTATAATATATGCAACCTCTCCACGTAATTCTGATGTGTATCCGGCTGACTGTTTTAGAGCATATGCAAACTCTGTACCTGATAAATATGCCAAAGATTGAAGAGTAGTGATCAGCCTATTGTCAATTAAACATTGATGGTGTCGAAATACAGCATCTAATGATTCAAAGTTATCTTTTACTACCTTGTTGAAATATACTAACTTGGTGTTAATGTACAATGAGAAATCGATATCAGAAGACTTGACAGATGGTACGTCTGCAATAAGTCCTTTATTCTCATCAAGCTCAAGGATAAACAATGATGAATGTGTAGTAGTTAGGAGATGCCTATCACAATGGATAACTTTGTCATTGACTGTTATTGCGAAGGATGTCTCTTCAGTTTCAAATGTATAGGTGGATCCTTTCTTTGATATAGGACCAAAAACTTTAAATTGACCCTGATGAAGAAGACCTAAAAGTGTCCTTTTCGGCGGGCCGTTCAGCCTTATGTAACCTTCTTTCGGAGTGGGGCTATCTGCGCTCAGTTTCAAGCCTTTTGCTTTTATTAAGGACAACATCGTCTCCAAATCATGAGCATGTTCCCTAAAGTCAGTCGTTCCCAAACAAATGTCATCTGCGTATTGTGTCACTTTTTTGACGTCGAGTAATGGCCTTAAAGTATCCTCTGCTATTTCAATAAATTTACCCGTTGAAATTTTTAAACCCATTGGTAAAAAGTTGAAAACCAATGTATCATTATTTTGATCTGCAAACCCTAATTTGTGTTGATCCTCTTTTTTAACCGGTATCTGGTGCCATGCCGAAGCATAATCAAACGAACTCAGAATCGTTTTTTGTGACGCAATCTGAATCGATTCTTGAGATGTTCTACCTGTGTAAGCCCCATTAGCCTGATGCTGAATTATCTTATTCAAAGCGCGAAAGTCTGTAATAAAGCGGAATGATCCCTGTTTTTTCTTTATTAAATAAGATGGGCTACGATAAGGCGTTGAACATTTTCTTATTATTCCTTTGCTCCTAAGCTTTTCGAGTTCAATCGCCATTGCTTTAGCCTCATGAGGATTCCTCCGAAAACTTTTACATTTGACCGGATCATTTGTAATCAAAGGAATGGAAACCGGATCACATTTTGCTCGTCCCATATCGTTTTCATGTTTTACAAACGCATCTACATTCCTTTTTAAAATAGCTACTATTTCATTATGTTGCGATACTGTTAAATCCGCATTAATATCTATTTTTGTACCTTTATAATCAAGTAGCTGTTCTTTTTCTCCCTGAAAACAACTTTTAAACCCATTTACGTTACTCTCTAACCCCTGTGACACTGTATTAACTTGCGAATGCCGATCTGCATGTTCTTGTGTTTGATTTTTTGTATTATATTATTTATTAATGCTTGTCGCCTGTTCCATTTATGCCCTGAGCATTCAAGCCATTCTGGTTGCAATTTTTGAAAAGGTGTTGAATGCACAGCCTGCTTTAAGTCCGAGAGTTTGCTTATCTCCCTATTTCGCCTTCTGTACAGGTACGGATCAATTAACGTTTCTCCCTTTTTTCTGTTAAACTCTTTATATACCACCACCGGAATCTGAAAACTATTATTCCTATGCGGGCTCGGCTTCACCCACAAATAGCCCGAACCGCGCTCTATTATGTAGATATGAATTCTGTTTGGTCGATTCTTAAACTTATAATAACGTCCCTGTTGTCGAGGTAGGTCATAATATACCATATTAATCCCCACCTTTTGAGCAAGTTGCGCTATTAATTGCTCCATGCCTATTTCTGTTCTGAATCCCGGTAATGTTTTCATTGCATGTTTGTACGCTATGTCGTAATG
This sequence comes from Cyrtorhinus lividipennis, assembly GCA_019603395.1. Lineage (NCBI taxonomy): Eukaryota > Metazoa > Arthropoda > Insecta > Hemiptera > Miridae > Cyrtorhinus > Cyrtorhinus lividipennis. Next base: position 54,045,757 of record CM033998.1, on the reverse strand, counting down.
ATCGAGAGCTTGTTGGAATAATGTCGACAATTTTTCCCCATAAATCAAACCGCCCGCAGGAAAAGTGACATAATCTGTCCCACTTTGAAGTGGATCAGACGACGCAGCCTTTCCTGGCGTTTCCGATTTCTGGGTTGCAATGTCAGCAGTCGCGTCTTGCTTCTCATGATGACGGTTTTTGAAATCCTAGAGCTGAGTATCTAGCATCAACCAAACTTTGGTTCAATTCTAATTTATTGACTATGTTTATTGCCTTAACCGAGAAATCTTCGTTATCCCTCGATCCGTTGTAGGTTAGTAACCCGAAAGAACATGCCTTGCCTAAACACTCTTCTTTCGTTAGACCTTTCGATACTACTGAAGTCAAGTAGGCGTTAGAGAGAACGTACATCTCCCAAACTAGATCACGATTCTTTGTTTCTTTGAATCTTAGCACTGAAGGTATGGCGTTTACCGACAGTACTGCATAATCAGGGGTCATGGACAGCGTGGCGATCTGATTCATCGGAACTTTAGAAGCCACGATGATAGACAGGCCGGGCAAAGCTAGTGATATCCTAGCTAATGTAAGAGCACTTTTGTTAGAAGTGCTATTATCTTTTATCCCTGCAGTGAGGGTGTTGAAAGTTTGTAATTTTGATGCGTCCAACGATTTTTTCATTTTCGAAATTTTCGTTCCCCTCATGTGAAAGATAATCAAAAGTTGAATGAGATCCTTGACAGACTTTCCCTGCAGAGCCTCAGCTATAGCATTCAAGTCAAATCCCACATACTTGAAACTTTCAACAGTTTCCGTTATCAAAGAAGCCAAATCATCGCTAACAATCCCGGAGAATTCAGACAAGAGGTTGTGAACCCAGGTAGTATAGGGGGTAGGGTTGGTAGAAGCCATTGTTTGTTATGACGTTTTACGAGTTATTATTTAGTTAGAAGAGAACCCAGAGGTGTCTCGAGGTAGTTGGGACTTCGATGTTACGAAGGAGATCCAGGCGCTGAAGCGACGAGACGGGGCTAATCGGCTCGGACTCAGGCTTCCAGGCGAGGAGACGTCAGCGAGGGCCAATCGCTGTCCGATGTGTTCCTTGACTCGGAAGACCAAAAAGTGCCTTTTTCGGCGGGCCGTTCAGCCTTATGTAACCTTCTTTCGGAGTGGGGCTGCTGCTGGAAACCCCCGTCTCACAGCGGCTCCGACACTGTCTATTACATCTACCCCCTTTATTCAATAATATATGATAATACCCCTTCGAAACAATCCCTCCCTAAAGTCTCTCCTCTGAAGATACCTGAAGATCCAGCTGCGGCGAAGGCTCAGACCAGACTGTAGCGAGGACTCCCAGAGGTGTCTCTATTGATGTATAATGAGAAATCGATATCAGAAGACTTGACAGATGTGTAACGATACGTCACTCGGTTGAGGAAGAAGGAGGAATAACAAAACAAATTTAGGGCCGGATTTAAGGAGGAGTTTATTAAATAATTTTAGAAAACTCACCGGGGATTCGATCGAGTCGGGGAAGACGGAGCAATCGGGGGTCGTTATCTCTGTCAACAAGTAACAAGTTATGAGACGTCGCTCGGCCGGGGCGTCTCACGTCTTCCCCCACTCTTCATCGGCTTGCAGTCGTGACAGATGGTACGTCTGCAATAAGTCCTTTATTCTCATCAAGCTCAAGGATAAACAATGATGAATGTGCAGTAGTTAGGAGATGCCTATCACAATGGATAACTTTGTCATTGACTGTTATTGCGAAGGATGTCTCTTCAGTTTCAAATGTATAGGTGGATCCTTTCTTTGATATAGGACCAAAAACTTTAAATTGACCCTGATGAAGAAGACCAAAAAGTGTCCTTTTCGGCGGGCCGTTCAGCCTTATGTAACCTTCTTTCGGTGTGGGGCTGCTGCTGGAAACCCCCGTCTCACAGCGGCTCCGACAAAACAGGCTACATACCATATCCTTGTGATCAGTGTGACTGCAGAGCTGCACAGGCAGTGACCCAGAAATTTCACATGAGGACTCACACAGACTACAGACCATATCCCCAATGAAGGTACTGCATCAAAGAGGATGCTAAGGGTCGTGGGTCAATTAGAACGAATCGAGGAGAAGGAGTTCCAGCTTGTTGGAATAATGTCGACAATTTTTCCCCATAAATCAAACCGCCCGCAGGAAAAGTGACATAATCTGTCCCACTTTGAAGTGGATCAGACGACGCAGCCTTTCCTGGCGTTTCCGAATTCTGGGTTCCAATGTCAACATTCGCGTCTTGCTCTTGTTCTTGTGGTTCGTCCTTCTTCTTTCTTGGTATGACATCCCTCAGCAAGAGGATATGCACCAGACTCGTCCACCAACACAAAAGCAACCTCCATGACCACCCGAATGTTTTGAATAACGCGTACCCACTAGCCATACTGTTCAATAGCTTAACCACAATGGATGCAAAAATTGTAAAGCCAAAGATTGCAGATCCTAAGAAACTTAGAGTCTCGATGTACTCCCATAATTTTGTTGCCGGAGACGAAGTAGTGAGAGAATGTTATCGCCGGGGGAGCACCCAAAATAGACGAGCACCTCACCAGTGCGCCATGTATTCCGTAACAGATAGTATAGTTTTAACTTACCATTGTCGACAAGCGACCTGTCCGGTACGAGGAATCGTGCGCGGGGATAATCAAAATCTTCCGAATGCTAGCGATCGAAGCAAGTTGCCGCTCACGCGCAACGAACGCGTAAGGTGATCGGATAATAAGAGAGACAGCGACTTTCCCTGCGGAGAGACGCGACTTGTAAAAATATTAAGAATGGGAATGGAAAACGTACGTGCATTCAATCTTAATTCCAGACGAACATGAGAACAACCGAGAAAAGAACATCCCTGAGCCAAGAGACAGCAAAGAAGATGATCAGAAAATCGGACATTGGGCTCAAAAAGCACCATCTGTTCGGTGCGCAGAAATTCATCATTAATCACGCCCGTACAAAGGCGTACGTTAAAGAGTTCGGAAAAGATATATGGATCTAAGAGATGTATAAGACATCGTGCATTGGGACATAAATGATCCGGCGTAAACGCGTACATGCTAAGCGTTTTCGGAACTGAAATAATAGAGACTTGGGGCGCAAAGGCTAAGATAAAGATACAAGAGCAAAAAGCACACACATAAAATGAATGAAATCTAATTATGAAATAATTCATAAAATGAATAATAGAACGAGAAGACGAATGAAAGGAAGATCAAAGAAAAGCAATGGAAAAACGCACAAAAGGGAAGGAAAATTCGAGTTTTTACATAAGATAGGAGACGTGATGTCAAGCAACCGTGGAAAAGCAAGCCAAGCAAAGACGCTAACCGCGCCATCCAGAACAAATTATACCATATCCTTGTGATCAGTGTGACTACAGAGTTGCACAGGCAGGAACCCTGAAAAGGCACGTGAGGACTCACACAGGCTACAAACCATATTCTTGTGATCAGTGTGACTGCAGAGCTGCACTATTTTGAAACCGTTTCGATTTCATTGTTTTGTTTTTCAAAACGCTCTACGTCCTTGATGTTTGTTGGAAATGATATTTGATCAAAATTGAAGGAGTGAACTAGATTTGTATAGGTATACGTTCCAAATCACCGAGGCAAACAGTTGATTGAGCAAGCAGAGAACTCAAAAACACAATATTTGAAGCATAACCGTCTTGATTTTTAACATTGACAACTGAGTTAGTAGATGAAATGGCTTTAGGTAATGGTATAAAACTACGTCCTTTCAATGGGCTATATTTCGATCCAGTGTGGGTATGCAGTTGTGAACAAGTCGGTAGTCGTCAGATTCGTGCCGACAGACGTCGATATCATCCAGGTAGGTGGGAGGTGTTCCCCTTTGTCAAACATTCTTCGTACACATTAAATAAGCAGTTGAACAGTGGTTCGATGACCATAGCCATGGCCTATTGGTACCTATTGGTCTTGAGCACAATGTACCAACTTTAAATGCCTAACTAAATTGAACTTTGTGCTAAAGGGGGTGCCTTACACAGAAAACATATATGCTTTCTACCTAGCATATACTGTTTTTTACATGACTTACATTCTACAACTATTCTACATGTATGTGATTCTAATCTATCTATTCTAGTAAATGCTCGCTTGCAAAGCGAACATTAAATTTACTCACTTTTTTGAAACCTCACTTTTTTGTTCGATTTCGGTCTTTGCCTGTTTTTTCCTCGGGGTTGATGAGGATTGGGCTGTGGTACATGGACGCTTATCCGGCTTCTTCCGGTTTACACCACCACTCCTACCCTCCAAATGTTCAACAAATTTCTGGTAGACACGTTTGAAACAACGTGCCTGCGAAAGGTTATTGTCACCAGTTATTTTTATTACCATGTCCGCACAAAACGAGGCTAAATTCCAGTAATTCTTTATCCCAATTGCGGAGAGGTCATGATTAAAGCCATAATAGACATTGTCTCCAACTATTTGCCTACAGTGCGTATATTTTACCATTTCCCCTTGGTAACCGGGGATTAGTGCCAATTTGTCCCACCTAAAGTCGATATAGTCCCTGACTGCTTGTTGTACAGTCATAAGCCCAGTGAGACCCTCGTGAACCGCTTGTTGGAGTGTCAAGCGGAGTCTCAAAGCAGTGACAGGAGTCCAGCGCAACCAATCTTCGATAACAGCTCGAGCTACGTCTGCATTGACGTACGAAGAATAAGCTCGAGCAACGGATGTAATATCTGCTTGCTCCAATTCGACATTTAAACCTAGTCCTTCTTTCATCCCATTCTTTATTTTGGTAACAAACTCTCCTCTCACGGTTCCTTTCTTTACCAGGGCGATGGTGTTAGTTAAGAGCAATCTTAAAGGCAGGACATTGTGAATGCCGTAATGATGCTTAGCTATGACTGCAAGTATTTGCATCGCTTGTGACGGACTGAAGGGAAACGAAGACCAAGAAGGATCTCCCAATCGTGGCCAGGCTTGTGGTGCTACTGTGGGTTCCGCTCTCGCATCCGCTGCTCGACCCGCAGCACGAGCGAGTATTGTTGGGAGGAATGGTGTCAGTACTTCCGCGTCTTGCAGAACAATGGCCAAGGAAGTTTGTGGGTTGGACAGGACTGTTTGAACCACCGCCACGAGTTTGACTCTGGAGTCCTCGACTCCCAGCCAAAGTCGTTCAGGAAGGCCTGGAGCCAGGAATTCTCCGCAGGCAACCGTGACGGCCATGGAATTGTCACTTATGCCTGCGGGTGATTCTAACAGCACCCGTCCAACCCCATATATGAAGGCCATGGACATCATATATGGCTCGTTTATTCCTCTGCCGAACGGGAAGGAAAATTCGAGTTTTTACATAAGATAGGAGACGTGATGTCAAGCAACCGTGGAAAAGCAAGCCAAGCAAAGACGCTAACCGCGCCATCCAGAACAAATTATACCATATCCTTGTGATCAGTGTGACTACAGAGTTGCACAGGCAGGAACCCTGAAAAGGCACGTGAGGACTCACACAGGCTACAAACCATATTCTTGTGATCAGTGTGACTGCAGAGCTGCACTATTTTGAAACCGTTTCGATTTCATTGTTTTGTTTTTCAAAACGCTCTACGTCCTTAATGTTTGTTGGAAATGATATTTGATCAAAATTGAAGGAGTGAACTAGATTTGTATAGGTATACGTTCCAAATCACCGAGGCAAACAGTTGATTGAGCAAGCAGAGAACTCAAAAACACAATATTTGAAGCATAACCGTCTTGATTTTTAACATTGACAACTGAGTTAGTAGATGAAATGGCTTTAGGTAATGGTACAAAACTACGTCCTTTCAATGGGCTATATTTCGATCCAGTGTGGGTATGCAGTTGTGAACAAGTCGGTAGTCGTCAGATTCGTGCCGACAGACGTCGATATCATCCAGGTAGGTGGGAGGTGTTCCCCTTTGTCAAACATTCTTCGTACACATTAAATAAGCAGTTGAACAGTGGTTCGATGACCATAGCCATGGCCTATTGGTACCTATTGGTCTTGAGCACAATGCACCAACTTTAAATGTCTAACTAAATTAAACTTTGAACTAAAGGGGGGTGCCTTGCATAAAAAACATATAAAACATATATGCTTTCTACCTAGCATATACTGTTTTTTACATGACTTACATTCTACAACTATTCTACATGTATGTGATTCTAATCTATCTATTCTAGTAAATGCTCGCTTGCAAAGCGAACATTTTTTAAATTTACTCACTTTTTTGAAACCTCACTTTTTTGTTCGATTTCGGTCTTTGCCTGTTTTTTCCTCGGGGTTGATGAGGATTGGGCTGTGGTACATGGACGCTTATCCGGCTTCTTCCGGTTTACACCACCACTCCTACCCTCCAAATGTTCAACAAATTTCCATTGACTATCGATCAGAATCCCATCATCGTCGTTATTGTTGTCGTCCTCATCGGATAAAACAGCCCCTTCATCCTCGTCTTGAAATGTTAGCTCCGTACACCCCTCTTTTACCCCTCTTATTTGCCGGGTAAATGAGAGAGTGTTTGCTTAAAAAAAATAATAATAAAATAATAATAATAATAAATAAATAAATAATAAAACATCACTATTACAAATTATTGCTTTAAAAAGAAAAGAAAAGAAAAGAAAAAGAAAAGGATGCTTAGGAATTTGTTAAAAAGAATAAAACCATTTTTAATTGTTTTAGTTTTTAATCAAGTTTTAGGTTTGAGAGTACAAACATGATTATGATGTGTAAAAGTATTTACAATTTCATGGCAATAAATACATTCTACACAGTTTTTTGTTTTTCTCACATCAACGAAGCATTTGCAATGTCTATATGGCTTTCCACACACTTCCACAACTTCTTCTCAAGTTGAAATGTAGAGAATCGGGAAATGGATGAAGAAGGTCAATTTTTCCCAGGTTTTGCTTCATCCAGTCTAGTAGTGTCATGCACTGTTTTTGCGATCATTCCAATGTTGATGTTAGCTGTGTATAGCCTGGGCATGGGTTGGGGTTGAAGATGGGTAGAGGTGGTTGTAAAGTTTGAATTGCCGGACATCCTAAGTCTGATAAATCATATATGCGTTTACATAAAAGAGATTCAAGGAATGTGCATTTTTGCATCGAGAAACCTCTCCCCACAGAAACATATATGGATAACATATAGAAAACATATATGTTGTTGAAGAACAGACACAATGAGTCGAATAGACGTAGGAACGTCCAAATAACACTGTTCAGCCTCCGATCTGTGTTTGTAATTAAACAATGGTTTACAGGCAGGGTCTTTAAACATACGTATTGTTGCAAGCTCTCACCGGCGCTGGCCAAATGGGCTGCTGGCGTCGCAAGGTCAACGACCTGTGGAGGATTAAGGGTCTCGAATGTTCGAGAACCTCCCCCTTCGCCCCAGACAACATTGTCGAGTTCCCAGAACCAGGGAACATTCTGGAAGGTACTCGACCAAGAGGCCGAGAAGACGATCCGTCTGTGCTTTCATCTGATAGACACGTTTGAAACAACGTGCCTGCGAAAGGTTATTGTCACCAGTTATTTTTATTACCATGTCCGCACAAAACGAGGCTAAATTCCAGTAATTCTTTATCCCAATTGCGGAGAGGTCATGATTAAAGCCATAATAGACATTGTCTCCGACTATTTGCCTACAGTGCGTATATTTTACCATTTCCCCTTGGTAACCGGGGATTAGTGCCAATTTGTCCCACCTAAAGTCGATATAGTCCCTGACTGCTTGTTGTACAGTCATAAGCCCAGTGAGACCCTCGTGAACCGCTTGTTGGAGTGTCAAGCGGAGTCTCAAAGCAGTGACAGGAGTCCAGAGCAACCAATCTTCGATAACAGCTCGAGCTACGTCTGCATTGACGTACGAAGAATAAGCTCGAGCAACGGATGTAATATCTGCTTGCTCCAATTCGACATTTAAACCTAGTCCTTCTTTCATCCCATTCTTTATTTTGGTTACAAACTCTCCTCTCACGGTTCCTTTCTTTACCAGGGCGATGGTGTTAGTTAAGAGCAATCTTAAAGGCAGGACATTGTGAATGCCGTAATGATGCTTAGCTATGACTGCAAGTATTTGCATCGCTTGTGACGGACTGAAGGGAAACGAAGACCAAGAAGGATCTCCCAATCGTGGCCAGGCTTGTGGTGCTACTGTGGGTTCCGCTCTCGCATCCGCTGCTCGACCCGCAGCACGAGCGAGTATTGTTGGGAGGAATGGTGTCAGTACTTCCGCGTCTTGCAGAACAATGGCCAAGGAAGCTTGTGGGTTGGACAGGACTGTTTGAACCACCGCCACGAGTTTGACTCTGGAGTCCTCGACTCCCAGCCAAAGTCGTTCAGGAAGGCCTGGAGCCAGGAATTCTCCGCAGGCAACCGTGACGGCCATGGAATTGTCACTTATGCCTGCGGGTGATTCTAACAGCACCCGTCCAACCCCATATATGAAGGCCATGGACATCATATATGGCTCGTTTATTCCTCTGCCGAACGGGTATATTTGAGTCGAGGCTAGCGGGAAACCAGTAAACAGAGGGTTTTCAGGCATAAGCGACGAAAACATGGCCTCATTGTCACCATAATTATGGGCACCTGACCGATCCATAATCTGGACGCTACGATTGAATAGTGCACAAAAAGCTTCTCCCCACAGAAACATATATGGATAACATATAGAAAACATATATGTTGTTGAAGAACAGACACAATGAGTCGAATAGACGTAGGAACGTCCAAATAACACCGTTCAGCCTCCGATCTGTGTTTGTAATTAAACAATGGTTTACAGGCAGGGTCTTTAAACATACGTATATAATCATCCACGGACTTTTCGTTAAGTTCTTGTTTAAAGGTTTGTAAAGCCAATTCGGGGACTTTGTCTTTACTTCTAAACCTACCTACAAAATCAGGGTGCTTTAGAAACTCTAACGAGGAATATGCATTGTCTATAGGACTACAACATATAGACATCAGAAATTGGTAGACCTCTTCGAAAGCCTGACGACCCGACGACGTTCCCCTCGTTCCTTTTGCAGATAAGCGTGAGCTGCTGTCACCAGATCCTTCGCGTGCTGGAGGATCGAGGAATCCAGGGGGCAGTCGACTTTCGTCACTGTCCTCCTGTATTTCCACAGTGTCAGGGCCTTAATTGAATTCAAGGAGTAGGCGCAGGGAAGAATAGAAAACGTACCACCTGTCTATTACATCTACCCCCTTTATTCAATAATATAGGATAATACCCCTTCGAAACAATCCCTCCCTAAAGTCTCTCCTCTGAAGATCCAGCTGCGGTGAAGGCTCAGACCAGGCTGTAGCGAGGACTCCCAGAGGTGTCTCGAGGTAGTTGGGACTTCGATGTTACGAAGGAGATCCAGGCGCTGAAGCGACGAGACGGGGCTAATCGACTCGGACTCAGGCTTCCAGGTGAGGAGACGTCAGCGAGGGCCAATCGCTGTCCGATGTGTTCCTTGACTCGGAAGACCAAAAAGTGTCCTTTTCGGCGGGCCGTTCAGCCTTATGTAACCTTCTTTCGGAGTGGGGCTGCTGCTGGAAACCCCCGTCTCACAGCGGCTCCGACATCTCCCCCTTCCGAAGAAAAGACTGAACGTAATCAGCCGCCTGTAACATGAGACATGAGTTACTTGGATGCCTTATGTCGTACCCACCCATTGCTGAAGGTCGATTGGTGTGGGCACGTTGCCCGAACATGATGTGAATGTTGTCGTTGTTAATACGTGTACCACGCGCGCTTTCATTAATCCTGTCCGTCTTTCACGTTGTTTCGTCTCCGCGCCGTTGAGTGTGAGGAGTGTTACCTAAACATATACAATTAAAATTAATCCTTGCTCCTTACGAGTATGAAATGTCTTATACTACATTTACTATTGACCATCCGTCCATTTTCCTATTCCACGGTATGAAGTAGTTCGTACGCGTCGTTTGCCATGGTTCCGAGCACGTTATGTTTCGCCAGACGCTCACTTCACACATGTTCACTTCACTTCCACGCCTCATTGTCCCAATATGCTTCTTCTTAATTCGCATGTAACCACAAAATATTAACAAGGCAAATATATCATATAAATGTACATATACGTTCCGGATAAATAATCACAAAAATATTAACAAAGCAAATATACCATATAAATATACATTTACGTTTACCACGAGTACCCTCAGTGGTTTATCTTAAATCTTGTTATCATAGCTTCTATCCTTCTTATATCGTTTTCTTTTGTTAATATTGTGAATAAACATATAATTTCCTACTTTAATGTCCAATATAGTATTTATAGGTTTTACATGGTGGCCTATCCTATTGCTTAAATTTTACTACAAATTTTCTACTTTTCCCTCTCAACATCTGAGTTGCTGTTATTTGGTTCTTTATCAGTTCATTTGTTAGTATTTTGACTATTTGCCTGTCATTCAACTTGAAGTCTACCCCTAAAGTTAGTCCTTTTGTCATCCAGTCGTCTTGCCCCCATCTAGCCATTGGATTGACAGCTTCAATTGTTTCCTGGAGTCTGTTTATTATGTGGCTGTTTACGGGCTCTCTACCTATGTTGCACAGGCTGTGAGATAGACCCCATATGTTTTTGCATTTCAAGCAAAAAGGGTTTAATCCTTTCCTTCTAATGCAGCATTTCTTTATGGGTTTTTGCCCCATTTCTGCGAAATACAATCCCACCAGTTCGTTTAAGGATGTCAGAACAGAGTTTTCATCAATCTCAATTTCTCTCATCCTATACCAGCATTCCCATTCTGGGTCTCTCTTGATCTTTGATTCGGTAGGAGGTAGTAGTAGTTCTGTTTCTCTTTTACTTCGGCCATTTGAAGTATCATCAAACTCCAATGCAGTATTTATTGTTACTATAAAATAGATGCAAGCGGTTATCATCAATATGTCCCCAACACCCCACATTCCTTCTAAAATTATTGAATTTCGGTCATAGATTCTGTACAGTTTCATTAATATTATTATAGACAATATAACATTTAATATATGCGCCACCATTATTGTGGTTACTATATTTCTACCATACCTAAATAATATTGCATTCTCTTGTCTATCTATACCCAAACATCTGTTTATAATGCCTCTTACAGGGTTATACATTTGTACAAAAGGTACTCCTCCAACTCTTAACAATTTACTAGAATGAAAAACAGCTCTTTCGTTTAGTTTTATTTCATTTATTATTTTGTCGCATGTTTCTTTTATGTGGGCCGGATTTGATGAGATCCACGACGTTTGAAGGTCCCAGCTTATGGTACATAAGCACTGCTTATTCTGCTTCATCAAGTTGAACAAGCTCAGGATACCCTCTGCGGTGCATTTCCCCTCGTTCTTTGTTTCTCCGGTTTTACAATCTATTTGTAGTTTGAGTGTGTTGTCCGGTTTGGTCAGGTTTGAGCAAACAGCATTCCCCACTCCTAGGGGGTTTTGTTGCCCCCGTCTCACAGCGGCTCCGACACTTCACTAGTTCAGGATGGAGGCTTGCCACTGAATTTCGTGCTCAGCAGCAAATTCTTGCAAGTCACCACGAGTTGAGTTGCATTATCATGTCCTTTAATATATCGTGCAACAAATCTTTCTAACATATTTTTCTAACTTGGTGCCGTCTTGTTAACGATTTCCTTACCTTGGCGTAGTTCGGCGTCTTCACTAGTTCAGGATGGAGGCTTGCCGGTTGAAATTCCGACGGCAGTGAAAATACCTGCCCAGCTGGTGTCGCAAGGGAAGTGACACACAGGACGCTCGTTTTCCCGTCTGCTGCTGCTTTCACTTCAAAATCGAACCTCAATTTGTCCATGTTGATTGAAATAGTTGCCGTAAATGTTGTGGTGCAATGGTAGTTCCATAGTGACTTGATTCTTGTGACAGAAAGATTCTGTATATGCAGAAAGACCTCTCTAGGGTCTTTGGCGGAGGCACGGAAACAGGTGAGCGCGAGGAAGCCAATGATATTCATCGCCTCCCTTCGTGAAGCGATATCCACTTCTGTTAACACTCGGATAGTCGCTACACTGGTAGTAACATGGAAGGTCGCTAAGGATCTGTGAGATCCACTACACCAAATTGGTGGCAAGGTACAGAATTTTAATTGCATAGGTGAAATGAAATGTTTAATATACTTTTTAATTCATATATTAATGAAATAAATAAATATATACACATTATAGCTAAATATTAAACGTTATTATATATAATATTAAAAAATCTAAACTACTTATAATTAGTCATCAATAACCGCTATTGATACATTTGTACAACATTCAGTGCAAACAAAGGCGCAGTGTTGAAGACATAAATATTGGCCGCAACTTCTGCAAGAGTATTTTGTTAACCGTCTTGTATTGTCAGTCTGCAAGCAAGGCCGGCAACGTTTTCTCCCTGATGAGGTATTATCAGATGATCTTGGTTCATTGGATTCAGCAGGTTGCTCACTTCCAGGCAAAATTTCTCGAATCCTCATTTTCATGCTCTGTGGTAAATTTGTAACCAACATTCTTCTAACCAACTGTGGCTCAATTAGTTCCTTCCCAAGCTCCTTTAGGAATAGTCGGCGAGGTAGTTGTTTATTCCCATTACCTAAATAAATGACTTGGGAATTGATTCCTGCTATATTCAGAAGTGAATAAAATACAACCATAGTCCACCTCCTTGTTCCACGTTGGACATTATATGAGGAGCACATTTTATCAACAATGTCTACTCCAATTTTATGCTTGTTATAATACGTAATTATTTCAGGTTTTTTTTTCTCACGCGTTGATTCGTCAATTGTACCATCCATATGGAGACTGGAGATTAATAATACATTCTTTTTGTTATTTTTATTTTGTGGAACATAAGAAACTATTGTTCCCTCCTTTCGATAACCAAAGATACTTGAAAAGGAATCTCTGCTTTTAAGTTCCTTTAGTTCCTTTGGAATTTGCCACTTATTTTTTTTAAGGGTTCCCACGTATGATAACCTATATTTTTCAGATAATTCTTGGAGAAGAGAAACATCTGAAAACCAATTGTCAGCCGTCACATTGCGGCCAGAATTACGGATAGGAAGGATTAGTCTTTTGACGACATCTATGCTCTTATTACTAACCTGAAATTGTCCTTCAGGTTGTTTACCAGCGTAGATCTCTAAATTGCACGTGTAATACATTTTAGAGTCTACGACTGCAAAAATCTTTAGGCCATATTTAGCAGGTTTAGAGGGTATATACTGCATAAAAGAGCACCTGCCTCTAAAAGCCTCGAGTTTCTCATCAATAGTTACATCAGCACCTACTGAGTAAGAGGACTGACAATTTTTTACAAATTCAGTAAATAATTCTCGTACTGGAGCCAAACGATCAGCTTGTCTTCGCTGTTGACGAGTTTCTAGGTCGTCAAACCGCAAGGATCTAAGTAAGAAGCGAAACCTGCGAACACTCATAGTTAGTCGGAGTATTTCTATTCCGAACCCATCGGAGTCCCACAAATCGTCCAGGTTCTTCCTCCCTGCTTTTTCCATTCCTGCAATGTATAGCAGTCCTATGAAGGCCTTGATTTCTGTTGTATCCGTTGGCAATGCATCCCTTTCCCGTGAATAATTTGCACGTATTCGATCGATAAACTTGTTTGTTGAAGTGACAATCATTTCTAAGATTTTGTCGTTAAAAAAACAATACCATGTATTGACGATGCTGTGAATGTTTCTGGCGTTTCCTATAACACCTGGAAGACGTACTAACAAATTGCGAGGATTCGTTTTCTTCCTATTACTGTATGGCGTTTTTTTCCAAGAGAATGATTCTATTATCTTGTTTCCTTTTTTTCGGTTACAAATGTATCTGTCCATATCCTCTTCATCCGTCTCTGTTTCGGTATCGCTTTGCTCTGTGTTAGAGTCATCTTCCTGATGTTCTATCTCTTCCTCGGCGTCCGTTTCATTTTCTTCATTTTCTATGTCATAAGTAGGCTCAAATGGCTGTTCTGAACACGTTCTTAGAAAAGATTCACCATCCGCATGGTCAAATAAAAGTTCATGGACTCGTGCAACATCCTCAGGATTATTCATATCGAATATTTTTTTTGGTGACATTTTGCCCCTAGAAGAAAAAAAAATAAAGTTATTAGCAAAGGTAAAAAATTATAGAAATATAAATGAAACTTTTTTTTTTATACATAATAAGTCGCTAGGATCTGGGAGATCCAGAGTATATAAATGTCAGTAAACAATACTTTTTTAAAATTTAATAATTGTCCACATAAATAAATTAGCATAACATAGAATAATACAAGAAAATTAAATCAAATTAATAAAAACTACTATACTTACAAATTAGGTCGCTTGGTATCTGTGAGATCCAATTGGTTAACAAATGAACAGAGGCAGACGCGGTGAAGGTCACTGCACTACTAACGTATTTGGCCCTTTGAGTGGGGAGGATACACGGAAAGAGAGCACAGCGCACTCATGCGATAACGAGACAAACCAAATAAATGAGTTGGTGGATCTCTCAGATCGGGCGCGACCATCCGAGTGTTTTCTGTTAAGGGCTGGTTAGTTGGATGTAATGCCAACCACATAGTGTCATACCACCTCTTTATTGAATCTGTGGTGATGGCGGTGCTGGAATGATTGGGAGTATTCCCGGCGAAGTGAGAGGAGTATCCTGAAAAATCAGTTAATTGTGTGAGAGTACCAGGGGCTCCCAGTTCATCTTTGTTTGAGTTAATCAGTTGTTCTGGGATGAAAACTGAGTTCTCCGTTTCGGTGAAGTGTTCTTGAAGTTCCACTTTCGTTCGCTGCCTAGGGAAGATGATAAAAGGAGGAATAAAAACTCCTCCAGCTGACATAGCAACTACAAAAGTGGAGAGAACACCTCTCTCTGCAGATGTAAGAGACCCGACTTGGCGTCGCCCTTTTAGAGCTAAAACCTTTGATGACTTGGACTGGACTGTCATAAGTCCAGTTTCATCAACATTGTACACCCTATGAGGAGGGTAGAAGTGATCTTTCTGAACGTCCTCCAAAATGTCAAAAAACTTGTTGACATTTATTTTGTTAAATGCTTGCGCCCTTGCAGTTGAAGTCGCCTCAGGTTTTCTTAACACAAGTTCAGGATGACGCTTTCTGAACCCGGTTACCCAATCTTTGCCTGCTAATTTAGTTACTTTATTAAAATTGTGAGGGATGTTGTTCTGTTCAGCCAACTGATAGGCTAGGCTGCGCAAGTCAGCTACAGTAATTCCAAAAAAACGTACCTCCATATCCAAGAGATGATTTACCAACAGCTGTTCTTGGTCCTTGTTGAAAACAGGTCGATAATGGCCTAATACCTTTTTATTGTCAGTAGCGTCTTGATTTTTATGTAGTACACGACGTTTTAGTGTGTTCCTGGGCACATTGTACATTTTTGCAGCAGTTTGATAAGGCATTCCGTTTATCACGGCATCGATTGCTCTTTGCATCGCTGTGGGGTCCGTCGTTTCCGTAAATCCGGATATATAACGCCGGTAACGCTTTCGATAGCGTAATTCGTTCCAATTCCCACAGCACCAACAACGGAATGTAAATTCCAATTATCACGAACGTCAGACAAAAAACTATTAATCGCCACGAGATCAGCTCTACGAATATCGTTTGCGGATTCTGCGGTTGAATAACGTATATCGTGTTCCCTAGCGATGAGGTCGTCGTTGTCGACGGGTTCTTTGGGTTCGTTATCATCCAAAACCGTTCCTGGACCGAGATAATTATGACCGGGAAAGTGAAGGGGCATACTACGCCATAAATAGAATAATTACCTCCTTTTATACAGACAAACAAGATAAGAGAGGGAACGCTCAGCGATAAACACGTGTTACGCAACACCCGACAAAACTCCCGGCCTTCTTAGCCGTACATCCGAACTACACGAACATCGGGACCTCTCACTGGCACTGCATACTTGCCGAATTTCCGAAGGAAGTTTAGCCGTACAATACGCAGCCGGCGTGTTTGAGAATGATCATCCACTTCGCAGTCTTAATCAATTAATTAATTAATTAGTTAATTAAGAAAAGCAGACGACGGTACACTTATTCGATTACGTAATATTTATTTTTAGACTTAGAGATAAGAGATAAAGAGTAACGTTGGCTGCGTATGGTACGGCTAAAATGTTGCCGAAATGTCGAAGACATTTTAGCCTATCCAATCTTAGCCAACAAGGAGTTTGTTAATTTATTCTAGAAGTCTTCCTTCGGTGGCAGCTGAGTAATTTCAAATTTGGACTCATCTGTCATGTAGTCGTACAGATAGACTCCCTTGCGTAATAAAAGGTGGAACTCCTCATCTTTATCGATAAATTGACGTGTAATTTTGAACATGTCACTTCCCTCGTCACACTCGCTGTACACGTCTGTACTATGAATTAGTGGACGGTAGAAATTCCATCCAATTCCGGACAAAATTGCATAGCTATACCCAACTGTCCTGAACCGATCTATTACAGACTCATTTCTGAAAATATTATCATATTTCGGAACACCGAACTGTTGGATATTCACGCACATTCCCGGTGTCGCGCCATTTTTCAATAAAACCTCCCTTTCATAGCGTCCTCCTTTGTAACCAATTTTTTAATTGAGACTCGCGGCAGTCACGACGAACGTATCGATTATATCATTTAAAAAATAATACGGCAGATCGTCAATGAAGTTCTTGAACTCTAACATATGCACACTTTTCAGTGCTAAATTGTTTGTGATCCCCTCTCTTGTTTCTGTTGTCGTGACCGGAAGAAATTGCAGGTGAAAAGTGTTGGCGATTTTACCTTTATTCTTCAGCGCCAACGTAAGTGCTGAAAACGTAAAATTAATTAATTAATTAAATATTGGTCTACGAATAGAAAAATAAAGTACTCGAGCGATCTACGTACGTTCATAAAAGTGAGCTTCATCTTCGGACATGATGTGAAGATATCTTTCAGGCAGCGTGAGTCGAGCGTACGTGTCACGGGCAATTAGAAGGGTAAATTCCATGCGTTTGCCATAATGCGTCTCTTTATTGTTTTGTATCTTTTGAATAAGATACGGTTTGTGTCGCTCGAGGTCGCTCATTTGTATGTAGGCTGCGAGGTGAAGCCATTCGAGGACCTGGTTGGCTTCCACAGTATGCCGTCCTGAGAATGTGGGGGCCGATGCGATCTGTTGGGACCCCTCACGGAAATATGCGCTCTGGTTGGCATTAGATGGCTTAGTTATGTAGATGGGAATGACAGGCTGGAGAGGCACAATGTCACGACGAACGTATCGATTATATCATTTAAAAAATAATACGGCAGATCGTCAATAAAGTTCTTGAACTCTAACATATGCACTCTTTTCAGTGCTAAATTGTTTGTGATCCCCTCCCTTGTTTCTGTTGTCGTGACCGGAAGAAATTGCACAAAGAAAGAACACAGCGACATCCAATGGTTGGGCCATGTGCGTGGAGTTGGCAGGTAGGAAGACAAAATCGATGTTGTTTCGCTCACAAATACTGACACTTTCAGCACTGAGATGAGCAGAGAGATTGTCTCCAACAATTACTTTTTTCCCTTCAAGAGATTTTGCCCATGGCACAACTATTTTATTTAGCCAGTCCTCGAAACATCGAGCATCGAACCACCCAGATTTTGTTCTATTATAACGAGCTCGTGGTGGCCCGCCCTCACACCATGTGTCATAAACTAATTGTGCCTTATAAACCACGTAGGGTGGCAAAAGTTGGCCATCTGCGGTACAAGCGAACATCACTGATGTGGAGCTCTTACTCGAATTGATAACTCGATGGGGATATTTTTGTCCCCTGGGGGCGATCACCTTCCCACTTTTCGGATCATCTGACATATTGGTTTCATCGAAGTTCATTATATTGGAGGGGGGCACTCCATCCAGGGTTTTTTCAATTTCATCGAAGTATTCATTAACAGTCTCTCTGGTCACAGCAGCCCTCGACCGTTTAATGTTTTGGGCGTTTCTCATCGAAATGACTCTCTTATTTCTTTTTAAAAAATTGATAGCCCAGTCTCTCCCTGGGAGGTTATTCTCGAATCTCAACTTTAGGCCACGCCTGTCAGCATAGGACTTCACGAGCATCCTCAAGTCAAATGGGTAACCCCATCTGGCCAGCACTGAAAGGCGATCAGCGAGCATACCTTCAACGGCTGAACCCAAAACGGGTTGACGTCCTTGCGCTTTGGTGATTTTTCCTTTCTTGTCTGCTTTTCTGTGTCGAAAGAGTACTCCCAACGGTATCCCAGTGTCTTTTGAGACCTGGCGGAACGACTTTCCAGTTCTTAGAAGTTCGATTGCCCTCTTCATTTCTCCATTGTCGTCGCTGTACTTTCTATATTTTTTCTTACTCGGCATCTGAAAACCAATTAAATACATTATTTGAGGAAAGATACCCAAATTAATACTAAATAACATCGTTTTGGATGCATCAACATCTATTTTAGGCAGCTGCACCACCAATGTGGGGGTGTTCCCATTTAGCCGCCTTTCAAAGAAAAATGCGACCATTTCATGTTGAAAACTATTGTGACGAAACCAAGCAACATTTTCCAAGTTTCTTGGGGTTGAAATGTTCGTTAGATGTGCGATAACAATTTAAAAAATCAACAACTTACCGTGGAAATAGAGAGTTGAATCTCCGGCTGACGTTTAGTGGCCTACCAAACAAATGATAACATTGATAAGGTTCTTCATTGACTTCGACTTCGCCTGGACGAAGAGATTTCGTTGTTGTTGTGACCGATTTTTCTGCTCCGATAGTAAGGCTACCATTTGAGACCAGAAGCGTCCCAATCGATTGACTTTTCGGACCGTGGCGACCCATTTTGTGCTTTTCCTGAATTTACGTTCCTATTTGGCCCACGGTTCCTATTTACCCGGTTTTACGGTACTCGAGCGATCTACGTACGTTCATAAAAGTGAGCTTCATCTTCGGACATGATGTGAAGATATCTTTCAGGCAGCGTGAGTCGAGCGTACTTGTCACGGGCAATTAGAAGGGTTAATTCCATGCGTTTGCCATAATGCGTCTCTTTATTGGTTTGTATCTTTTGAATAAGATACGGTTTGTGTCGCTCGAGGTCGCTCATTCTTATGTAGGCTGCGGTCGAACCGATAGTTTGTCTGCCAACGCGGCAACGCAGGCCTCTGACCTTTTTTGAGATGATGGCAGCGAACTCATGCTAAAACAAAATCTGCGCGAATGTCCGTGATTAAACATTTGGAACACCAATGTTTCCGATCGAAGACGAGTGAACGCCAAAGGTTCGAAGTTATTATTTTGTTAATATGTCGCATCCTTTCATTACTCCAATCAGAAACAAACAATTCAAGTTTCGTTAATTCGCAATTCATACAAACACGACGAATGCATTTGTTGTTCCGAATATTATAGAGCTCAAAACACTTCAGTCGAGCTTGAAAGGTTTCGCCGTCATAAAAACGAGGAATTTGCGAAAAATCTTGATTTGGAAAACAAATACGACAATCAGCTCTTCAGGTTTTCCACGCATCGGTCGATTTCGGAGTTCGGCTCGTACGATATCTTGGAACGTAGGTTGGCCGCTGTATATGCCTCCAGTTGTATAACAGTTCATCCATTTTTTCCTTCAAAATATGAGAATTGCTGAGCCGTTCATCTCCGGGTATAATTACCTACATCAAACTTATCAGATGTGTGATTTTACAAATGATGTTACATATGGTATGTGACACTGAGTGTAATTATACGGTTCAACATTCGCGAGAACGCTCACTCCTTTTCTGCTGGAAAATTTAACATTAGCCAATGTGATCATGGTGGCTACTAGGTGTACACTGACAAAATATAGATATAGTGTGACCGAATGAGTTCACCTCCCCCCATCCCTCACCCCTCCTATCAACACATCCATTTAGATATGATAAAATTAATCTTCATCATACGCGACGCATTTACACAAGCAATATCCAAATTGTTTACACTTGGAACATGTCATTCCATCAACTTGATCTCCCGGAATTTTAAGACATCTGAAACTACAGCAATAGCCGTCATCGTTAGAGTCTACTTCCATTCTGTAATCCTCCTTAACTGAAGGGAGATTTGAATGTTCATCAAACTGGGAGCCAACAACCGTACACAGACGATGTTTTTCCATGGTATTTACCAAGAAATGTGATGTTGGTGGGGGGTGATATATGAGTTATATAATCTCAAAGCAGCGTGTCTTTTGAACAGTTTCGATTGTGTTAGGCGTATATAAGATGAATCTTTTTAAATGTAAACATTGCCCCAACCTCGCAATGTTCAGTGTGTGACAGCCATATACAATTCACACTCCTTTTTTCTGTTGTTATTTTTATTACGCATCATCCAATAATTAAGTATAACAATTTGAAGTTTACAGTCAATATACAATATTACATAAAAATCATCATCATTATTAAACAAAATCAATGTCGTGTGCTAGTCCAACTTTTCCTCGATGGAGTGGGGAGTGATAGAGGTGGGTCGGGTTTCTGGTTGTATTTAGTGATGTCCTAGTCGGTCTTCTTCCGACATTGTAAAAGACGTTGTATCAGAGGAAACATTGTTTGTATGAACCATTTCAGTTTGTTGGTTTTCAAGAAGCTGCTGTAATTCGTACTCTTGGGCAATATTGAAGATCCTCCCTTTAGCTGAATGAAAACGAACAGGATGCAGTGATTTCAGACTTGTAGCGATTCCAGACAAAAAAGCATCAACAGAGTGCTGTCCATCATTTTTACTTGACTCTTTTTTCTTCTCAGCTTCTTTCTCAGCCAATAAGTATGCCATTAGCTGAGATGATGGAGACTCTTGAGGTTTCACTTCAAGCTTCCTTTTGCGTTTTACAGATAGAGGTCTATGGTCGATGGAAACTCGACTGGCTGGAGTTGTAGGTGTTAGCAACGACACGGATTCTGCAGTCTCTTGAGATTCATTCTCAAGTGGGGCTGTGTACACCATTAAAATAGCCCCACAAAAAAAAAAAAAAAAAAAAAAAAAAGAGTGCTCAGACTTGGAGGTCGGACGTATGTATTCCCATGTATTTTTTTGGCGCTGAATCCGATCCCTATGTCAGAAATGACTCTACACGTCTGGAATTGGCCCCAACGGCCAAAAATGGCCTTTATGGCCTCAAACGCGGGCTGCAGGCCAATTCCAGACGTGTATGGTCTTTTCTGACATCGGGATCGGATTCAGCGTCAAAAAATACATGGAAATACATACGTCCGACCTCCAGGTCTGAGCACTCAATTTTTTTTTGTGAGGCTGTGTAATCAGTTCATCAGTAACAACCTATTGCAGAAGAAAAATCTACCTGGTCCTGAGAGTTATGCAGGTCAAATTCATCAAGAAAGTCGTTGTTGGGATTGCCAGCCTGGTCTTGAGGTTTTTCAATCGCTTTTGACGAGACTTGGAGGTTGATTCCTTCATTAATCTGAGCGTTCTGTTTTTTATACAGACACGTGAGGTGAATATGTTTACACATATTGGATTTGATGCAGAAATCGATACATGTACATGTGAAGTTGTGGATGCACGCTTCACAGTGCAGGCAGGATATAGCGCAAGGATATAAACAATTTTATAAACATATCACTCGTTGCAATTTTATAAAACAACTACTAGTTTTCCTAGTCAACGTGTAACAAACTTTTATTCATTGAATGCGTTTTTATTTGTAATTATTTTATAATCAACTATAAACGTTAGCCTATGTTATACCAACATGAAAAATTTACATGTACTTAAATGTATAAACTAGGTTTGCAAATAATTATCAAGTAGGTGTGCAAAATGAAGACAAATCATTTTTCAAATAATGTATTTAGAAATTTATAAACTCTGTACAAAAGTGAGTACATTTCTCATGCTTTTGTTACAATTTAAAAAGGCTCAAAACAGATTCATCGGTATTGTCGTCCCAAGATTGTGGTTGACTATGCAAACTTGCTGGACTATCGCAAATCGTTGCTTTGACCTGGTCCCGGTGAGAAAGTATCCTTCAGCCCATCGCACTGATTGTGGAACTGCTGTGAAGACATAGCCCTTGCTAAGTTTAGTTGTTGAGCATTGCTGCAATTCGACTCCATTTTGCTTTTTGAATAACATTCTTGCAGACATTGCATGACTTGTATTCTGAATTGTGAACATACTCGGGAGGAGCGTGAACATTAACTATTCTTTATTTGATTCTCACACGAAACTATCATGTCTCTTGGCAACCACCACATCTCCCCTATTATCCCCCCCCCTCGCTCCTCTTCAGATATCGCCGGTTTCTGATGTACAGCCTTCCGCTATCACCCTTGACCACATACTTCCGCCGGCATCCCATTTCTTCGTGATGGGATTTTGTAGCTGTACATAGCTGCCGACTTGAAGGGGAGTGAGATCTCGGGCGTTCTTGTTGTATTTACTTGCCGCCGCCGCCTTCTGGCGGGCAATGTCGCGATCCAAGGTGCCCGATGCCTTTTGCCACTCTTTGAAGAATGATTTGTAGTGAGGTGGCACGTTTGGGGGAGGGGATAATAGGGGAGATCCAGTGTGTCACGTTATCTGCATCTTCTTAATCTATAATCTTAATAATCTTAATCAATATAGGCATGGTTGGCTGTCTGCGCTGCGAAGGGTGCAAAGCCTTCTACGTCCACGCCTCTGTTACTGAGCGGTGGATAGTTAGGTCCGTCCGGTTGCGGGAGAGTCGTTTCAACAAACACTGTGTTGACGAGCCCAGATCTCACCTGGGTCTCCAAGGCGATGGGTGGACTCTTAAACTTATCCGAAATCGATGATAGGAATGTATTCACTCTTGACGTAAGTTCGCTGCAAATGCGCAGTCGTCCTTCTGGAGTGTCGTCGTCCCTGAAGAACAATCGATCCAGTCGTGCTCTACCTTCAGGGGGGAGTGACTGCAGGCTGTCGTAGCCTAGCAAATTCCTAGTCGGTGTTGATCCTGCCGGCGTGAGTGCCGGTGGCAAGGGCTGCCAATTGGCATCCTGGTCGCGTGTTGCGATTACAGCTCTCGCCGTAACCGCGGGCGACACATAACACTCATAAACATTATGAGTGATAGCGTCGCACACTTGCCGACTGCTACGCAGTTTCACCAATCCATCGTAGCAAACGTACATGGATTGAATTAGTAAATGATTTTTCATCTCGATTTTGAAAATTGTGTGTTCTTCTCACGTCCTTGAACGATACCTGCGGCTAACGTTTAACGAGCTCTGACGTAGGTCGTAAACAACGGTGTCGTTAATTGCTTATAAGGAGACCGCCACTACCTTCTATCGTTCCTTTCGAAGATAGGCGTGAGCCGCTGTCACTAGGTCCTTCGCATGTTGGAGAATCGAGGAATCCAGGGGGCAGTCTACTTTCGTCACAGTCCTCCTGTATTTCCAAAGCTCGTTCGTAGCAACATCCCTCCCCTGTGGTAGATCGGCTTTGTACGTTATCGATAATTGGATTAATACCCATTCAAGCATATTTTTAATTTAGGCAACAAGTCACGATCTTGTAAAAAACGAATCGCATCCTCCTAATGATAGCATTGGAGGAATACTCGAGATCGATGGAGCTGAGCATAAACCCTTCAAAGACAAAAATAGTTTGTTTCAGTAAGGGGAAGCCGGGAGGAGTACACCGAGTTCGGGAAGGCTGACATACGCGCTGGAGTCAAAAGCATTAATGGTGGATGTAGATTGTTCTATAAGCGTAAGAATGCTCTTTAAGTCTGAGAAGATTAGGGATATCGGATCATCAGGTTTGTGAACAGATTTTTCTGCGATTGTAACGTCCTGAACGCTACCAGCAGCTGGAATATCAGGAGGAGGAGCATTTGAAGGTGTATGCTCAGAGGAAGAGATCGCTAAAACTGTTTTCGTGAACAAATCCACAATGGTTGAATCGAAAAAGCAATTGAAGTTGCTGATTGGTGAAAGGCAGCAGGTGCGTCGTCTGACAACCGTGGCTTTCAATGGTTTGGAAGAACTCTTGGGGGCTGAACAAAGAAATCGTGACCTGATTGAGGAAAAATTCAAGGTACTGTCGGATCGCATCGATCGTCTCTTCGACCTGGACCGACGGGTATGTGAGATTTTAATTGAGATAGACACCCCAGAGGACGATCTTTCCGGACTCCCTCATCATAGAGTTGAATTCTCCATTTGTTATTGTCTCCATTTCTGGTTGCTCACACCATAAATATGCGAATCTCGCGGTGTCGAGACAACTCCAGTTAACCCTCACCTGGTAGTCTGTGAACACCATGTCCGGGGTGGAGCCAGCTGCCATGAGCGAAATGCGATCCGTGTTGTGAAGAGCGATAGCACGGTGGTTGGTTTGCGCAGCTGCCACAATCCACTTTATGACAACGGTCGGCAGAGTAGGATGCGGAACTTCCTGGTTGGTCTTATCTAGCCACTGCATCATGGATGAACAGTTCAGTGGTAGCATGGAGTCGTATTCGTTGTCGGAATAGGGGAATCCATAGTAATCCCCGATCTTGTCCCAAGACCATTGGCCCCGTTCATCTTCGACGATCTCCTCCATACGATTTGGCTTGGCCAAACCCAATGTAAGTGACTCATTCGCGTTGGCCATGGTTGTTGATGTCAGGGAGTCATACACGTCAGTGCAGAGAAACCAACTCGTGGGTGGAATGCTGGATTGGTTGATGAAGTCAACTACTGACATTGCCATAAGTATACCATGGGAGTTGACCCAATTCTGGAAGCCGAAGGGTGTCATCATGGGAATGGTCTGGTGGGTTGTTTCCATCAGACCAAACACCATACAGAGCCTGTAAAAACTTAAACACAAAAGATTAATAAAAAGAAATATTTTTTAATTAAATGTACCTTTGTAATTTTTAACTTCTTCCTTTAAAACGCTCCCATATCTATCTGGGAGCCAAAGCTGGAATTCTTCTTCATTTGATTCATTCCGTATTGTGCTGAGAACTCTTTCCCCAAATTGAGTTTTCAGCAATTTTAAGTTGATTATTTTGTAATTAATATTTTCTTGTAAATCGACCATTTTAATTGTTGGGATCTGGAAGCCGTTTTTCGAGTTTAGCTTGGTAATGATTGACATCTAAAACAAAAGGTGCTTGATTAATTATTAAGTTCGAAGGCTATTGAAAGTGCTTGTAACTAAGGCTTTATTTTAAAATGTTAAAATTGATACTTACGGCGAAGTGGTAAGTCGCTTATGAACTGGTGGCTTGCAAAACTTAGACGATAGTACCAACTTCTAATTTCTATATATATGTGCAGCCCCTCCACAGTTTGTCCCTACCTACGGTGTTCGAATCACCTAAATGTCAGTCAGATCTATAATACAACTTCGGTTTTATACGACATAGATAGGAGCGCTCATCAATTTTTAATATTCGCGGTCTGATTATGGAATGTCAGTTCTGCTGTAGGGTCATGAAAAATTGCTATCCACCTAAGTATGTTAGGCAAGTAATTTAAAACTGCTCACTGGGTGGTCGGATTATTACACATTAGATTGTACATAGGTATGACCGCTTATCAATTTTTAATATTCGCGGTCTGATTATGGAATGTCAGTTCTGCCGTAAGGTCCATGAAAAATTGTTATCCGTTTAAGTATGTTTGGTGGGTAATTTAAAACTGCTCACTAAGTGATCGAATTATTACACGTCAGATACTTGCATCTCGAAAAATATTGAGTACTTAGGCACCGATTTCAATTTAAACTTCCAAGTAGGGCTCCTTTCCAGAGCTAGGTACGTTTGGTTGGTAATTTAAAACTGCTCACTGGGTGGTCGGATTATTACACATCAAATATTCGCTTCTTGAAAAATATTGAGTACTTAGGTACCGATTATAATTTAAACTTCCAATTGGGGCTCCTTTCCGGAGCTAGGTACGTTTGGCTGGTAATTTAAAACTGCTCACTGGGTGGTCGGATTATTACACGTCAAATATTCGCTTCTTGAAAAATATTGAGTACTTAGGTGCCGATTTCAATTTAAACTTTCAAGTAGGACACGCTTTCCGGGGCTTGAGGCAACCGCCGACATTAAAGCTCCATGATCGCTGCTCTGTCCTGGTATTCAGATATCACACAAAACACGCGGTGTCCAATCAAGTCGGGGTAGCCGTGAAGGGCTAAGGCATTTGTCTCACATCCGGAAAATCGCCGGTTCAAATCCCGATGACTGCTGCAATTTTTTTTTCCCCTCAAGACCGCGGAGGTCGCTATCTCCCCTCAATGTCCGAGAGACCGGATCCCTTAACCCCCTTCAACGTCGTAGCATAGGCAGGTCGCTATCCCCCCTGTACGTTGAAGCCCGTTGGGTCCTAACCCCTCCTATTATAGCTACTCACGATAGGACGTTGAAATAATCTCAGGACCATTGGCGAGAGACCGATATAAAATATTTAACTCGAAATGCGCAAAAGCTCCAAAGTTAAGCGCCCAAACTTGCAACACATTTAGAATATTGATGTATGGAGACGTTGTCGAGCGACTCTGCTGGTTAGCCTGACTCAAAGTTCGAACTAGAATTTTAAGGGTCTCCAATACCATACTAAAACGAGTATAAAATGGAGTGTCGCTTACACAGCCAAAATCATCTCTCCTTGCATACGTAAAAGGAATATAGAAAGCGGCGTCATTATCAATGATAGGGCTCCAAGGCATATCGCGGCAAGGACGAGTATATAATTGACCGACGGGAGCAATGGAGGAGAGGAAATCTCGAATACATGTAGGAAGATCAGTGAAAATAAAGGGAATCTCTCCCCACAGAATATCTTCTCGAGTCAATGATTTAAGGAACCTATTACTAGGAGTAAACCCGTTGCGCGTCATTATTTTGTACTCTCGAGAATTAAGAAAATTCCATGCTCGATAGATAATTAACGAATATAAATGAATATTTGTCCAGAACGTGTTTGGAAAAATCAATGCATCACAAGCAGTAGATATGAGAGCGAATAAAGCAGTACCAATGGTCGTATAAGATGTTGAAACGTTCATAGTCAGATCAACAAATCGGTGGGAAAACTCGAGCACCATTGCCTGATGGAAGTGACTAAGGCTAAGTGACTGCACTGAGCGTAAAAGCTCATCCATAATAGATTTTGAAGCGAACGGGTCAACACCTGAAGGTTCCTTCCTCAGTCATTCTGAAGGGTTAAGTTCTCTAGTACCTCTCATATCAACGAGTAGTTGTTGTAGATAATGAAATTGTGAGGTGCGAATTGCTGGTGCGAGTAGAAAGGCGAGGACGTACTTGTTGGCGTCATACTCATTGGGATAGTAGATCTCATAAACGTCAGCTTCTGATTCGCCGATAACACGTAGAGAATAACCGGGAAAAGCAAATACTCGGACAGCGTCGCAATATTCCAATGCATTAGCTCTTTTTGAATTATGTTCCTGCATGAATATTTGGTGAAGAGTGGCAAAAATATGGTCTGTGAATACTGCATAGCATGACTTCTTTTTGGCATCTGTTCCACCACATTTTTCTATACCGTTGTACTCTCCGACAAGAACTTCTTCAGAAGGGATCAATTCGAGGACATCATTCTTAAACCATGGCAAAGTGTGAGCGTAGACTCCAGGCAGTATGTGGGGAAGCATGCCATTTGGAATATTCTTTCCACGGAAAATATCAATAGTGGGTGGGCCTGGTTCATAATCTCCAATAACTTGCATTTTGACTGATTGAATGAATGCATCTCTTTGGTGAAGCATTTTCAATATTAATTCTAATAATCCAGATA
The DNA here is from genome assembly GCA_019603395.1 of Cyrtorhinus lividipennis. Taxonomy (NCBI): domain Eukaryota; kingdom Metazoa; phylum Arthropoda; class Insecta; order Hemiptera; family Miridae; genus Cyrtorhinus; species Cyrtorhinus lividipennis. The sequence continues at coordinate 54,017,921 of CM033998.1, read as the reverse complement.
GAGCATCAATTCTTGGTTGTGAATCCTCAATACTTGTTCCATCCGCAGCGGTGATATGAAATGCGTCTAACTTAAGACTAGATTTTCCAAGAGTCTCTGGATCATAAGAGAGAGAAGAATAGGTGTTTTGGGCATTGATATAATAGTACACTCGATCAGTATTTGACATGAATAACTCAACCGATTCTTGAACAACGTCTATTGTGGCGCAAAATCTGCCATTTTGCAACCTCAATAGCAAGTTCAAGAAAGTTCCAATGTGGACGTAAAACCTCGGCAGGATTCGATATGACGATTCCTTTGGGCCCACCCCTCAGCCAATCGTTTGGTTCTAGGCGTCCCCAAAATTGCTCCAGACTCTTGGAGGGGGTTCGAAAGAGGATTTTATTCGGTGAAGTAAGCAGTGGTGGGATCTTGAAGTATCCAATCGCTCGATGGGCGGTGTCTTCCCATCTGCTGACTCGCCGGACACGTGGAGCTTTTGAGAGCGCCTCAAATTCCGAAATGTTGCGGATTTCTCAGCGCTCGAGTTTTCTCTCGGCCCGTGAGAAAATGCTTTGCTGGTGATCCTGCGGCGACGGATGTCTGGGTTTCGAGTTTCCCAAGGGTGTCGTCCCCTCGCTGATGAAGCGCAACATAAACAGCTTCCCATCATTATTGTCGTCGTATTTTTTAAAGTTAATCGCCGAGTCGTCACAATCGACGCTTTCATATACATTTGGATTGTCGAAATTTATATCGACATAACGTTTTGGAATGTATCTACGTGATCGACTTGAGTCCAGAATCAATGTGGCATTGCCACCATACATCTTTCCTCCACGATTAGTTTTGATATTAGCGACAGCACCAATCTGCCCATTAATAGCCGTATTGCGCTTCTTCAAAGCCGCAGAAAAAGACATCTCCTTCTCAACCTGAGACATGATGATAACCTTTTATAATTCCTTGTCGTAAAAACAATAAGTCTGATTTTCGATAGGATTTGTTTTAGAGCGAGTAGAGCTTAAGTACAAAATTCAGCCTGTAGAATTGAGTAATTAGGGGCGCTCGGTAGTCTAGTGGAATAGACGAAGGATTGGTGTGGTACTCCGAGCGGCCAGGGTTCGAATCCTGGCTAGAGCAACTTGTTTGTCTTGACCCCCATATTCGTCCTCTTCACTTAAGGGGGTGAGGCAATAAGTAGCCACGAGCGAAATCGTCAGATCAATTTACGATCCTCTTTGGAGGACGGCTGACGACGTCCGCGACACCTGACCAAGGTAGTCGGACGAAAATCCAAGGTGAAAGTCCTTGTTTACTTTACTTTTACTTTACTCGTCCCCTCGCTGTTGTCGGGTCTGAGCGTACGACTTCAAATTGTACGGTTTTAAGTCGTACACACGGCAACATCGATTGCTCGAAAGCCGGCGTAAGAAGCAAAAAAGGTGGAAACGATTGAGGCTTCACCACCCATCATATAACGAATATCGCAAACTTTCGCGTGGTATGGACTATTTTTAATCCGTACAGTGCTGAAAGCGAGTGAAATACTTTTGGACATGATATATTGATCGACAAACTTCTTACGAAGCGCAGGAGTAAGCGTCCCATGCCTTGAAGGATGGGTTGCATTCAGGAAAAGTGAACAGAAGAGAAGCTAGCGTCTTTCGACGAAAAAACAGCATCGAATATTTGCGCACCTACGTGCGAGCGGATAACCGACACCTTCGGATTATCGCGTTCGATGAATCGGTAATACGTATTCGGTGGTGGGGAATAATACGCAATAGCTATTGTGCGGTGGTACATTCCACGGATCGGGGGCGGGAGGGCATCATTTAGGTGCGATCAACCCCACCTCGGATACGCCACCGTTAGACAGGACGTATGCTACTCGCCTGGCGACCATGCGCGCTTGAAAGGTAGAGTCTGCATGAACGGTGGTGTTTGAAACCAACCAACCAGGACCAACCAATTCTCGATCATGGTCGATGATTTCTTTGATGTAAAGAACGGAGGACATGTCAGTGGGAAGCGCGTGATCAGCGCCCATTGCATGAGGTGATATAATTCCCTCAACAATAGCGCTTTCAAGTGGCATTATGGTTTCACCAATCAGCTTGGCAAAACTCTGTGATAGAAAGGATTGTTCTGATTCTTCAGCCGGCTGAGACATTGGTAGAGCATCGGGAAAGTCAATCAAAGAGGACGACGCGAGACCCCGCTGCGTCTCTTCGATTTGTTCTGCGATAGATAATGAGGATGAGCGATCGGTAAGGGAAGGAGTGAATGCAGGAGAAAGAGAGACGCCGGGTAGGGAGGGAGAAGCGGCCACTGGAGTAGACGACGTCCTATTCGATTCATGTCCTTGGTTGTCTCCTTTCCGCGGGTTAGCCTTCCCAGTGAGAGGAGCGCGCGATTATGTATAGCATATCTATATGTGCTACGCGCTGCGATCTTGCCATGATTTCGTCTTTGCTTCCCATGAAGAAAGACTCCCTTAGAACGCCTGGGCTGAGATCCTCCATGGGTTCCGACAACGTGTAGTCCGAGAGCAACTGGCACCAATTTGAGGTACCCCACTCTATCTTGCTTCCCTTCTTCTTCAGATCTTCTTTTATATCGAAGGTAATGTTGCGGATTCCCTGCACCACACTCGCGTGATTTACATCTGCTATCACAGACGCATTGAAGGCCCTGTCGAGCCATTCGAGGACCTGGTTGGCTTCCACAGTATGCCGTCCTGAGAATGTGGGGGCCGATGCGATCTGTTGGGACCCCTCACGGAAATATGCGCTCTGGTTGGCATTAGATGGCTTAGTTATGTAGATGGGAATGACAGGCTGGAGAGGCACAATGTCACGACGAACGTATCGATTATATCATTTAAAAAATAATACGGCAGATCGTCAATAAAGTTCTTGAACTCTAACATATGCACTCTTTTCAGTGCTAAATTGTTTGTGATCCCCTCCCTTGTTTCTGTTGTCGTGACCGGAAGAAATTGCAGGTGAAAAGTGTTGGCGATTTTACCTTTATTCTTCAGCGCCAACGTAAGTGCTGAAAACGTAAAATTAATTAATTAATTAATTAAATATTGGTCTACGAATGGAAAAATAAAGTACTCGAGCGATCTACGTACGTTCATAAAAGTGAGCTTCATCTTCGGACATGATGTGAAGATATCTTTCAGGCAGCGTGAGTCGAGCGTACGTGTCACGGGCAATTAGAAGGGTTAATTCCATGCGTTTGCCATAATGCGTCTCTTTATTGTTTTGTATCTTTTGAATAAGATACGGTTTGTGTCGCTCGAGGTCGCTCATTTTTATGTAGGCTGCGAGGTGAAGCCATTCGAGGACCTGGTTGGCTTCCACAGTATGCCGTCCTGAGAATGTGGGGGCCGATGCGATCTGTTGGGACCCCTCACGGAAATACGCGCTCTGGTTTCATTAGATGGCTTAGTTATGCAGATGGGAATGACAGGCTGGAGAGGCACAATGTCGCGTTTTGATAATCCTCTCAGGTCGATCTCCTTCCTTCCAACGAATCTGGTTTCTCTCCCAGACATCCACTTCAGCAGATCAAGGTTCTCGGCGTATGTCCCAAAGATACAATGAATGAACACTTGTTCGGCATAAGGAATGCCGTACCACAAGAGTCCTCTCTGGGGGGTTGAACTGCAGGTTGGCTCTGTAACGAAGCACCTTGCTGCAAATCTACAGTATGTAAGAACTCCCTGTTTGCCTGAAATCCTTACTTTTCTCAACAGAGGAGCTGCTGGAGTGGCCTCGAGCTTGCACCTCATGCCAACGAGCCAAGATTCAGCGCCATACGGTGTCTACTCCTGGGATTTTTGCACCAGTTGGTCGTTTTGAGCATGTTCATTTGGACCTTGTTGGTCCACTTCCACCATCAGAAGACATGCGCTATTGTCTAACTGCCATCGATCGAGCGTCACGCTGGCCAGAGGCATATCCTTTAGCTGATATCACTGCTGAAACTGTTGCCACCACCTTTTTCACAAATTGGATACCTCGTTTCGGTGTTCCTGTAAGGCTGACGACAGACCAAGGAAGACAATTTGAGTCATCTTTGTTTAACAACCTTGCAAAGCTCCTAGGGTCACAGAGGTGTCGTACTACGGCATATCACCCGCAGGCTAATGGCTGCATCGAGCGGTGGCACCGCTGTCTCAAGGCGGCACTCATGGCACAACTGGATGGCGCTAGCTGGACGAAAGTTCTCCCCACAGTACTTCTCGGTCTTCGTGCAACTGTCCGAGATGACACCAATGCAAGCTGCGCTGAAGCAGTTTATGGCCAACCTCTCTGCCTACCTGGTGAATTCCTGGAACAAGAGCGTATGCTCTGGCATGACAAAATTGTTCAATATTCTCCTCTATTTCAAACAATAAATAAAGTGTAATGAACGTAATGTAATAATAAAAAAGCTTACCATAATATCCTTTATGAATTTCCTTCATGACCTCATGGTATTTTTTGGGTAGCCACAGCTGGCCATATCCTTTCGGAAGGCGTATTGTGAGTATATAGCTCTCCCCATACTGTGTTTTTCGAGCCTTAATCAGCTTTATCAGATAGATCCGGCCCTCCTCCAGATCGTCCAATTTGATTGGCACGGGCGCCTCATTCGCTTTGTTTAGACGGACCATGCTGTAATTTTGCAAATGAAAAATACATTTTAGGAAGGTAGCATTATGCTTCCTTTTTCGCTTGGTGTAAGTTTAAAATTCACATTGGTCGTAGATAATATTTCTTGAATTATCAAAGTTGTCTCTTTCAATTTTAATAGAAATTTATCTTGACACTTAGTTGAGAGTTTTAGCGAGAACTCGGCAGAGTCAGCAAGTCGAAGAGTAGGTCGTATCCTTGGTTGGTACTGTCGTAGCGGCTTCGGGGGTACCAGTACCCGTAGTCGCAGAAGGTTTAGATTCCTGTAAACTCATAATAAATGATTAGCAGGCTCCGTGTGACTCACACGAAATTATTATAAGTTATATAAGTTATAGGTGTCCAATTTAACCAATCCCCTATGATGACTCGTGCGATATCCGCATTAACGTATGACGAGAAGGCCCGTGCTACGGCAGCGATGTCAGTTTGTTCAAGTTCGACATTGACTCCCAGACCTTCCCTCATACCGTTTTTTATCTTCGTCACAAACTCGCCTCGTGATGTGCCCTTCTTAACCAAAGCCAACAAATGTGAACAAATAAAAAACCATGTACCATGTCAAATCATAAGTTGAAACTTGTTCCGTTCTAAAATGGCGATGTTGTCCAAGATTTCATTTATTGAAGATTGAATTGAATGAAGATCGCTCAGCCGTAGAATGGCTCGCTGATTTTTCTCTCTGCTTATAATAGTAACAAGTTTTATATGATTCTTCTTATGTAATTCTACATAGACATCAGATGACAATGTTTCCACACATGATGTTGTAAAAGGATGCTCAAACACAGTTGATATAAACTTTTGAAATGCCTCAAAACATGTTGTAGACAATGATAAAGATGAGTCCTTTTTCGTGCGGATAACGATCACTACTTCCCGATTTTGTGGATGCAGACAAACTTCTAACATTTTCGACTTTGACTTCGTTAGAGGGTAGCTTGTTACAAAATGGTAAAACTCAGCACAAGACATGATTCTACGCGTTTGAACTTCACAGTATGAAAGTTGAACAGGGAATGTTGTTGCAATTGCATCTTGTTGGAAAACCGTCAGAGCTGATCTTCCCCTTCCTTTAAACGCCAATGACCCCACGCTATCGTGTCAATGTTGTTTTTGCATATGAATCGCTTATCATCATAAAATGAAAGCGCAGTTTTATTAGAAGATAGAGTGAAAACTCGATGTTTTTTTGACTGAATATGGGAGTACATGGGAGTACTAAGATTTTTCTTTGTATGTAAAACCTCCAAAAAACTGTTGAAAGTTAAATAGTTTTTTATCACAGATTTTTTAACACCTTTAACTTTTTTCTTACACTCATCTCCATACAGCATTGAATACATTTTGGGTCGTAGAGTTACAAATTCTTTAATTGGCACACCAGCCGTCTCATCTTTGAGAAAACCTAAGGCTTTTTTGTTTGTATCAGAAAAACATTTGTGAGTTCTTGGATAATCAGATAGATCTAGAAGGTCGGACATGTTTTCAAAATCATGATACAAATCGTCGGTATGAATCTCATAAATAAATGAATCTGTATCCTGATAGCAAAGATGAATACACTCTGAACCATATTTAGGTAGCATTTTTTGATAATGTACATCATACACTAAGGATTTAGATAACTCAAGTACGGTAAAACCCACATATATTGCTTTGTTGAATACAATCTTTTCTCGCTCCATCAGGACACCTATTAAATTATCACAGTAATAATAGCGATCCTTAAAGTTAGTCTTTCGTACAAGTTTCAGTAATTGCTTTTCAGTAGTGACCATCCGTAAATCTAATCGATTCCGCACACATTCCATGGTTTTACCAAAAACTGAATTGTTCAGGAGCTTATAAAAGTCTTTTTCGAATTCAGATTTTGCGCATTTTCTGAGCTCAGTATTAAAATTGATGTACTTTGAGAGCCAGCTACTTTGTTTGAAAGTTAAAGCGCGGTGAATTTTGTCAAGTTTTAAACCAGCTTTTAGTGCTTGTTTTAAGGTAACATAATGGCAAACATAATGTTTCTTATCAGTTAAATCTAACACCAACTTTTCAAATTCTGCGCCCGGAGGCTTTTTCTTTTCAGGTAAAAAAGGCATTTCGTTATGTAAATCATGTAAGTAGTCGGGGTATGAAATGTCAGCATCAAGAATAAAACCATAATCAGCATCATCCTCCAAAGCTAAAACGTTCAAATTGTCAATTTCATCTCTACTTAGCCATCTGAATTCATCATATGGCAAACATTGACACATCGCATAACCATATAGATTGTTTATGTCTCCATAAAATATCCATGAATGTTTTTGGGTCGAGTCGTACGTTTCAGGCAACTGGGGATTGTTTGATTTAACATAGCGCCTAATGCTTTGTGTTATTCCTCCACGAATCCCACTCTCAATAAATTGGACTATATCAATATCCTTTATAATGGCTAATCGAATATTGGACATTTTTAACATTACTTGCCAGGCAAATCCAGGTGACGTATAAGCCCAAGCGGGGTCTAAACCATATTGTTTTACACTTAGTGCTCTAAACAACTCAAAAACTTCACATAACAAAATTATATCCGATTTAAGGTAGAGCAATGTATATTCTTCCAAGTTATTTATTTGAAAAACTGTCCAAACATTTTGAGCATGCGCATAATCTGAGTCCGATATAGGCTCATTAGTAAGAGTATTGAAAAAATCATCTTTGCAAGGTAATGAAGTATCTTTTAGTTTTGATCTACTTGTCACATAATTGTAAGGGTAAACACCTTTTCTGAGTAGGAGAGTTCTTTGGCTCGAATTGGGGAAGTTTGCTTCCATTTCTGGAAATTCTTTTGTATTTTTAACAAGGGCATCTAAAGATGTAGGAAGAAATCTGAATGTATCTAAAAATCTCAACCAAATATTTGAACCTACAAATTTTTTTGAGAAGCTGATATACTTCTCGGAAGTTTGAGGTATTACAGTTATAGGACCATCATCTAAATTAAGTTTTCTAACAATAAAATGGCTGTCATATCCCGAAAGATTATGAAAAAATATTGGTATAAATGTCGGTTTTCTTAATTTATTTATATTGCATGGTGAACAAGCTGTAAAACGGAAACAACCAGAAAGATGATCATGATCTATTACTTTAACTCTATCCTTTGTAAATGGCAACTTACATAAGTCACAGCATATTTTCTTTAAATGTGCATAATTTTCTTCATCTGTCAATCTTTTAGGAGCCACATTTATGTTTAAAATTGTCTCTATAGTTTGAGCCAGTTCTTCGAGTTTCAACAGAAATTTTTCAATACATTTTTTTCCTTTGAAAATGAAGGTTTGATCGTTCAAGTGTTGTGGATAATATGATTTAAGGTGAAAGCCAATACACGTTGGCACATGTTCAGCTTTGTAAACGAATTGGGCCGTATTAAGCTTGACCTCAGATCCATTTTTTTGAGATTGACGGTCTATAGGGGAAAGGCAGCATTCCATATCGGCATATATTACAAAGGGTACATTTGTCATGAACTGAAAGTTTTCAAATTGAATGTGCGTCTCTTCAGGGAATTCGTAACGGCATGGTTGAAATTTGTTACAAAACTGAAGATGGTCATCTAATCTTTCATGTGCCGATTTCCCTTTTTTGGAAACATAATGTGTGGGGTAAGTTTTAAAACAGCGTTTGCACATTATTTGACCTTTATGATTATTGGGTATTTGATTCAGTACTAACCGTTTTAAATCTTTAATAAGGCAATAGTGTGATTTGTCATCTTTTTGTAAAAGTAGTAAATCTAAATGCTGTATTTTATTGTTCACTTCATTTGAGACATTTAATGGGTAAATATTATATTTATCATCAAGACCATAAATATTAATGCTGATATTATTGTATTGCTCAAATTTTCTAATATCTTTGATGTTGGGGGGAAATGAAATTGAATCAAAATTAAAATTGTGAGCCAAATTAGTGTACGTTGAAGGGTTGGAAAGATATTTCAAACGCATTTTCTGATTTGAATTTACCAAAAGTGATGAAAGAACGCAGTACTTGAAGCAATAATCATCTTCATTTTTTACATTAACGATGCAACCCCGTTTTTTAGTAAGAGCTTCGGGTAGGGGAATGTATTTCTTTCCCGAAATAGGTGAGTATTTTGTAATGCGAATTAGTAGACCATCAACAGATTTCAATGCCCAACCAGACCCACGCCCTTCAAAACATTCCATCTCATAGATGATTTTTTCAAACCTTCGTATCAAATAGTCTTCTAAATCTGTTAATTGTAAAATTATATCAGTTTTGGTTTTGAAATTGGTATCCAATACTTCTTCAGTATGGTCTATTTTTATTTTATTAAATGTGCATTCGAGTAGCATACTCATTTTGAGACAGGACCATTTAATAATATAAGTGTCTATAATTTCCATCAGTTCATCAGTTAGCCATGTTAAAAAAGCTTCGGGAACATTAAGCAATTTTGAATTTCCTAGATAAATGTCCACTGCAACATTGGATTGTTTTAAAATAACTAGACCCTCTGAGGCCTTATCCATTCGTTGAATTTTTCGTGCCCTCGCATCTACAATCTCACTCCCTGGCGATAAAGAACGTTTTCGCTGCTTTTCCATAGCAATGTCTTTAGTAATAGCAACATTGCATATTCCAACACCCTTATTTATACTGGCTAAATAAGAATTAATAATTATTTCACTACAGTTATTACAAACTAATGACCTTAATTCCTCTATAATACATTCTTCTCGTGAATTAGGAAAATCGCGGCATTTCAAAAACTTCATTTGGCTAAGAGGCATATTTGCTACCTCCTCCCCCTCCTCCTCCTCTGATGAACATATGGAAATTTTAGGGTGTTCTTCCCCCTCCACATTCTTCCTTTTTGAAGATGAAGATGAATCTCCAAGAGACTTTCTAAGATCTAGAAAGTGTAACTCACACCATCTTTTTGTCGGCGGTGCTGCTTTTTCAAAAGTGAACGCTAGCCAATCACCTTAAAACAAATAAAAATAGGAAACGCAATAATAATACAAGTTATATTTTATTACATGAATGTGATACATACGCAAATGATGGCACAATTTCATTACAAAACACACATCGCACACAATCTCTAGACGCTTCTAGAGATCCCCTATGATGACTCGTGCGATATCCGCATTAACGTATGACGAGAAGGCCCGTGCTACGGCAGCGATGTCAGTTTGTTCAAGTTCGACATTGACTCCCAGACCTTCCCTCATACCGTTTTTTATCTTCGTCACAAACTCGCCTCGTGCTGTGCCCTTCTTAACCAAAGCCACAGTATTGGTCAATAGGAGCCTTAAGGGCAGTACAGGATGTATACTGTAATAATGCTTGGCCAAAATGGCAAGGATTTGCATGGCTTGTATAGGGGTGAAGCCAATCGTTGCCCATGCGAGATCGCCCATTCTTGGCCAGACCACAGGAGCTGCTGCTCAAGAACTCAAGAACATTTTTCTGCTCTCTGTTTTTGATGTGACGTAAGGTCAGCTGAGGTAATGAGCTGATCAGACAAAAGCGTGTAACTGCAATGAGACTCCCAACCACTTCGCCAACTGCGAAGAATCGAGCCTTCAACAATCGCTGTGCATAATAATGCAAGCGATGGAAGTTGATCTGATGATGTACATTTTGGTTTGGGACTATAAGCGTTATGATATGTTCAAATGAAATAACGCAGCCACAATAGCTGCGATCAATAAGAGCGCAGGTATCATATGTCAAAGTTAAATGTTCATGACGAGGAGAGATGTACATTTCGCTCTCTACCCAATGGCCACCAAACTTCCAAGGACCAGGAATACATAGGTCCATGAAAAAAGCACAAAGTACACATCCAGTAGAAGGAGCATCTGAGGTCATGATTTTGGCCATCAGACTGCTTCGCGAACTAAGCATGCGACATAGATAGATGGGAAGTGAATCAAAGCCAAGCGTTGAGAGACGCACGGCAACATCGATTGCTCGAAAGCCGGCGTAAGAAGCAAAAAAGGTGGAAACGATTGAGGCTTCACCACCCATCATATAACGAATATGCACATCATAAAACTCGCCTGGCGACCATGCGCGCTTGAAAGGTAGAGTCTGCATGAACGGTGGTGTTTGAAACCAACCAACCAGGACCAACCAATTCTCGATCATGGTCGATGATTTCTTTGATGTAAAGAACGGAGGACATGTCAGTGGGAAGCGCGTGATCAGCGCCCATTGCATGAGGTGATATAATTCCCTCAACAATAGCGCTTTCAAGTGGCATTATGGTTTCACCAATCAGCTTGGCAAAACTCTGTGATAGAAAGGATTGTTCTGATTCTTCAGCCGGCTGAGACATTGGTAGAGCATCGGGAAAGTCAATCAAAGAGGACGACAATAATGAGAGTTATCTCCTTTTGTTATGTATAGCATATCTATATGTTTTAAAGAATTATCAATGGAAGTAGCACGGTTGTATGACGCATACCGGACCAGCGACCCATATTCTGGGTAGTAGCAAGAGCATAGAGATATGAAGATTCGCCGAAGGAGAGGGCCAAATCTAGGAATGTGAGAAAAGCTGAAAAATCTTCTATAATATAGGAGACACCAGTTATAGACAGGAGATCGCCATACATAACATGTATGAGGCGTAGGATGTGACGTAAGGTCAGCTGAGGTAATGAGCTGATCAGACAAAAGCGTGTAACTGCAATGAGACTCCCAACCACTTCGCCAACTGCGAAGAATCGAGCCTTAAACAATCGCTGTGCATAATAATGCAAGCGATGGAAGTTGATCTGATGATGTACATTTTGGTTTGGGACTATAAGCGTTATGATATGTTCAAATGAAATAACGCATCCACAATAGCTGCGATCAATAAGAGCGCAGGTATCATATGTCAAAGTTAAATGTTCATGACGAGGAGAGATGTACATTTCGCTTTCTACCCAATGGCCACCAAACCAGGGCCGTTTCTTGTTAGAAACCGACTCATTTTTTTTTTTTTTTTTTTTTGCATCGTAGACGATTTACTAGAGTCTGGTTGAGTCGCTCATTTAATCCATTGGAGAATGGGCAGTCTACTGCAGTGTATAGGAGTTTAATTCCCTGGTGTTTCACGAAATTTTTGAAGCCATTCGAGTTCAAAGCAGCATACTGATCACAAAGCAGAGTGTGTATTTGGCTTTGTTAAGTTTGAGCATACTGCATTTCCAACCCCAAGAGGATTCTGGAACCAATTTAGAGCCCCTGTACTGGGATCGCTGGCTTCAATCACTTAAACCCCAAAAATCCCAAAATTCCTTAACTTTGCCTTAGATGTGTTCCATAAGGAGACATTCCTCCGAAAGATCACCGTATACACGGATCATCTATCTTTAAGTAACGAAAGTAATGAAGATATCGTTATTAAGTAATGAAAATATCTTATCCGTGCATAATATAATAATAATAATGCAAGCGATGGAAGTTGATCTGATGATGTACATTTTGGTTTGGGACTATAAGCGTTATGATATGTACAAAAGAAATAACGCAGCCACAATAGCTGCGATCAATAAGAGCGCAGGTATCATATGTCAAAGTTGAATGTTCATGACGAGGAGAGATGTACATTTCGCTCTCTACCCAATGGCCACCAAACTTCCAGGGACCAGGAATACATAGGTCCATGAAAAAAGCACAAAGTACACATCCAGTAGAAGGAGCATCTGAGGTCATGATTTTGGCCATCAGACTGCTTCGCGAACTAAGCATGCGACATAAGTAGATGGGAAGTGAGTCAAAGCCAAGCGTTGAGAGACGCACGGCAACATCGATTGCTCGAAAGCCGGCGTAAGAAGCAAAAAAGGAGGAAACGATTGAGGCTTCACCACCCATCATATAACGAATATCGCAAACTTTCGCGTGGTATGGACTATTCTTAACCCATACGGTGCTGAAAGCGAGTGAAATACTTTTGGACATGATATATTGATCGACAAACTTCTTACGAAGCGCAGGAGTAAGCGTCCCATGCCTTGAAGGATGGGTTGCATTCAGAAAAAGTGAACAGAAGACAAGCTTCCTTTCGCTAGCGTCTTTCGACGAAAAAACAGCATCGAATATTTGCGCACCTACGTGCGCACCTCACGAAATTTTTGAAGTCATTCGAGTTCAAAGCAGCATACTGATCACAAAGCAGAGTGTGTATTTGGCTTTGTTTAGTTTGAGCAAACTGCATTTCCAACCCCTAGAGGATTTTGGAACCAATTTAGAGCTCCTGTACTGGGATCGCTGGCTTCAATCTTACCTACTTGACATTACCCAAAATGACAAGACAATGACTCCGATCCCTAGTGATACTCCCATCATTATCTTCATGTGAGTTTATGTCCTTCTCTTGATTGGTATTTTGAATAAAGAGCTGTTACTACTCTTTGCTAGCTCGCATTTTGCCAAGCTGAATCTGAAACTTTCCTGGTGAATTCCGTAAATTAATTTTTCTAAGTGAGCTAAATGCTCTTTAAATGTTTTTGAAAATATTAAAATGTAGTTGACAGCAAACTCATCCAGGCCATATTTTTTTAGAGTGTTCCTTAATATCCTTTGAAAAATAGCGGGGGATGTTTTCAGCCCAAAGGGCAAACATCGCCAATTGTAATGCCCTGTCTGAGTTACGTTGCTCCGATGCTTCGAGTCGAACAGAGCGGGATGCAGTTCTAAGTCCAGAATCGAGTCATGAACTATCGAATCAAGTGAAGCATTAGGCACCACCGCATAGGCGGTGCATGCACCATTGTAATTTGCGTGACAGAAGTAGTACGGGATAATAAAATACAGAATCAGGATACAAAAGCAGATACGCGGGAAGAAACTAATTGCCCAACCTACCGTCTGGGTTCGGGCCAGCTTTGCCTGCTTTTTATCGATTTTTTCAGAGATTATGTGACTAGGTGAAGATGGATGAGAGGTGACTACGTTTCTTAGGGTAGAATCGTGATCATCTCGCTTAATGCGAGTGCTATCAGGAAGCGTTGGCGTTGGGTTTCGGTTGTCGTGAAGAGGGTATGTATTTTTCTGACTCTGTCAGAATGAAAGGTATCAAGTCGGGTCGAATATTTTCGAGAAAGGTGCATAAACGCGCAAAGTCCGCCGTAGTGAACGATAATTTTGCGTCGTATCCGTAAATACGAGATAGTACGTTAACGGTCAGAAAGTATTCAAAAGTTTCCTCCTTCAGAGGAAAAAATGGAACGGAGTCAAGCCGACGCGGAGAGCAGAGGACTGCAATGAAGGATCCCATGAAGAGTCCCATGCCTTGAAGGATGGGTTGCATTCAGAAAAAGTGAACAGAAGACAAGCTTCCTTTCGTTTTATGCAAGATCGTTCGAAGGAGTGATACCTCAATTTCCGAGATCAGAGTACAATGCGTTGTCTGTAAATGAACTCTTCCTCTCTCTAGCAATACGTAACTTGATGATGACGGGATTTTCTCCAACTTTGCAAGTCTCTTGGTCAAACATTCCAAAAGCAGTGCACGGCCTGATCTCTTTCTTGATCCTACATTTAAGTCCGGTATACTTCATATTGGAGCCTTCATAGAAATCAGCCATGCTCATCCTAGTCTCAACATTATTGACTACTATTTTTCTGTGCCTGTAAAGACAATCATCATTTGTGCTCCTTTTGGATCTTGGGCTGGATGCTTGGTCGAACTCGATGGCAGTGTTGAAAGTTATTATCAAATAAACGCAAACACAAACCATAACTATATCTATTAACATCCAAAAAAATTCCATCAGAATACTCCTATAATCATATTGAAACCTCATCAGGTATATTAAATAACAAAGACTTACTATACTGATGCAATGAAGTGACATTACAAACATAGTTAATTCTTTACCATAACCAAACAAAACAGCATTTTCTTTTTTATCAGTCCCTAAACACTTATTGATTATGTTCCTGAAGGGGTTATAGTACTCTGAAAGCAGTTGTCCCTTAAAATTCACTGTGCTCATTGTGTAGAACGCCATTTGGGTGTTGATTTCCAGCTCTTTGGCCATTTTGTCACAAGTCTCAGTGTAAGACGTAGGATGACTGAAGATAGCGCTTGTCATCAAATCCCAAGTCAGAGTGCAGTCACAGTTTAGGTTTGCCTTAGCACCTCTAAACATGGTCATGACCACTCTTGGGGTGCAGACACCATCAATCGGGCTAACAGACTGTCCTTTGCAGGTTATTTTCAGGTTGATGGAGGCTTGGGGCTTGGTCATATTGACACAAACTGTGTTCCCTAATCCTTCCGCATCCTTGAACCACTCATACTTTGTTGTGTTCTGCCCCTTTGATGGAAAAATTATCCCCACAAGCAAGTAGATACTTATTGCGAATACTGCCATAGTGAATATAAACAGAGGGAAAAACTTGAGCATCAGGATATCACTTTCTTTAAGTAAGGGCTGATGTTGCTATCATCTTAGTGAACACTGGTTTCATCCCTAATTTTATTAATCTGATTAATTCATTCATTAATACTAATTAAAAATCAATCTAATTAAAAATTTTACGAGTCGCTTCAAGTTTTTTATCAAACAATAATGAGAGTTATCTCCTTTTGTTATGTATAGCATATCTAAATGTGTATCTAAAGGCAAGCTAACCATTGATGTTGACAAGTTTTGGTAGTATTTGGGCCAGTGCTTGAATGAGAGGTTGTAAAGTAGCCAACAAGGAATCGATTTTACCCATTAGACTCGCCATGACGCTCTCATTTCCTGAGATTTCATTTTTGGTATCGACACGCACCACAGAGGAGTATGTCCGGCTGTTTACAGGCTATATCCTTGTGTCGTCCAAGTAACAACCAGTGAATGCCATCTTCCAAACTTGAGCTTCCTTGGCTGATGCATTGCCCCACAAGGTTATGTATCTGTTGTACAACACTGCGGGCTCAAGTCCTGATGTTTTGTAGTCCATTTCTTGATCTATCATATGGCTCAGCATGAAGGGTGGGAAGGCATACCTTCTATGCATCCGGTATCCGCTAATTGCTAACAATTTAGCTATGTACCCATTTACCCTTCGCATCTCACCCTTCATGCTCTCATTATATGACTGTAGCATTGTTATGTAGTCTCCTAGGATTGTATGATACGGAGCGAGTTGTGCTTTTATGTCATTTATGTGAGATTGTCTATAATTTGTATTTGCGGAGCTCATGCATTCAATTATGTGCACGAGTGGTCCCATTGTCATCCCTAAGGATGATTTGACCTGATGGTTGAAGCCAATTCCTGTTGCAAGCGGGAAGTATGCATCCGAGAATCCGTATTCTGATATCCTTTTAGATGATTTTTTGTCTGCTGATTTGCTGTATACTCCTGGTTGTATCCTGATTTCATTGATTCTTTCTGCAAACAAGTTCCAGAGTGCTCCAATCTTCATAACCTCTCCTATGAAAGACTGCTTTATGTTTTTATTTTCAAATTCAATCGGAGCTTCCTCAAATCTCCTTTTGTACTCATTCCATTTTTCCTTTAGAGAGTTATCCAGCACTTCCCATGTCACAGTGCCTTGGAGAGTTTGATTTCCTTCAGAACTCTTTATGTAGCCGATAGTGGAATGTTCATCTCTGGGCTCGTTACGCCCTTCATTTATGTATTGCCGTTTTAATTTACAATATTGGAGAGCCATTTTCGAAGCATGGACCCCTTGAATTGAGTTTGAGTCGCAACCTATGTGTAAGCAGCAAGCTTTGTAGACGGTGTTGAAAAAAACTCTTATCAACATTTTTTTTTTTTTTTTTTTTTTTTTAAACCTGAGTATGGATGGGATTGCATTCACCGATAAGATTGCATAATCGGGGGTTAAAGATATGGTGGCAATCTGGTTCATAGGAACCTTTGATGCCACCAGAATGGATAAACCAGGTAGGGCTAGAGAGATTCTAGCCAATGTCAGCGCTGACTTATTGGACGTGCTGTTGTCCTTTATTCCAGCCGTCAGGGTATTGAACGCCTGCAACTTTGAAGAATCCAAAGATTTCTTCATCTTTGAGATTTTGGTTCCACGCATGTGGAAGATTACAAATAGCTGTATCAGGTCTTTGACTGATTTTCCACTCAACGCTTCAGCTATTGTGTTGAGATCAAATAGTACTTGTTGTATGACGTCAGCTGACATTCACTGTTAACTAGATTTTCTTGCCAGATAGAAAAAAAACCGGATGGTGGACTGGAAAAGTTGATATTATATTTAGTATAAAATCGATAATCGACGAAAATCGGGTTTTGAAAATTTGAAATTTTGGCTGACACTGCTGTGTCAACGTTGCTAAGCGGAGCGTATGTTTGACTGCTATTGAACTGACTAATTTGTCATAAATAATTATCGTGATGCAGTTCGTTTTCTCTGGGATGGAGTCAATGGTGTCAATGTGCCTACTGGGCCAAAAATACATTGTACTATGAGGGTTCAGAAGACACTGAGTAGTGGGATTAGCATTTGCTTATCTAGTCAGAAAGTTTCTATTAGGGAGGGGAAGGTTTCTGAGGGCAGGGGGGCATCACATTGAACTGTGCGTCTCACATCAGTTGCAACTGAAGGAGGGTTAATTGCATTGTAGATTCAATGGAGTATTTGACTTTGTTGGTAACCAGTGGTACTTCCCATTGACAAACCGGGATTCGCTCATTGACATTCAAAACAAAAGAGCTCTGTTGTTCATCATTCCATTTCAATCAGCACTTTCCTTTTCAAGAACTAAAGCCATCAATACTTTCTCTTTTTGGCTCAATGATGAGCTATTTTCATTTCAATCGATCATTCCATTTACTATCGTTCCAGGTAACTTCAATTTATAAAATGTGGATCCAGTACTGCGAATGAGCCTTAAGCTTACTTTTTTGCATCCAAAATGTCGAATTAGTACTTGGTAGGGTTCCCTTCTCTAAAATGTCTTTGCCTAAAGCTGATCGAGATTATCTTATGCTTATCCCATGTTGATCTAGCCGTCCAAGTTGCAGACAAGTCATTCTCAATCAGGCATTCGGTTCATTAAATTCATCATTCTTAGGGGTTTCTTCTTTGTGCTCCACTGACCTGGTAGCAATTTGATTGTGAACGTTTCCAAGTAAGGTAAGTTGAGTCTCTACAGAGAGACTCAATCGCTAGAAAGAGATTACTTGAGAGTCTGGTGGTTCATTGACAGTTTGAATTTCAGATTGAAGCATTGAGTAATCTTGGGGGAGACACAACGTCAATGCATTGTTCATTATTACAAATAATTGGATGAGAGGTGGGCGACTATCCTCTCCTAATAATCGCCTCCCTGCCACTTGCAAGCATCAGAAAGAAGTCCTACTGAACCACGGCACATTACCAATCTTCCCTATTTTCTGGCCCACTAAAGGCAATCTGGTTTGAGATTCCCATCTCCCGGCTGGCACCCCAAGGAGTAGCTGTCATGGTGTCTAAGCAAGTAACAATTCACATGCCAACAGCTTCTCCGCCGCCATCTTGATGCTCATGTCCAGGTCTTGCTGAAACCCGGCCATCCTCTGTCCATTCGTAGCCCACAAAACGTAGTACACTCTTTTTGATTACATTGCTGGTTGGCGTCCCAAAGGGAAGGCTAGTAGGGTCCTGGATTTTTCTACGGGCATTTTAATACACATTTGAGAACTGAATTGGTGTAGTGTCATCCTACGAGAGTCTCAAACGTTTTCACACATATTTGATTGTTTCAAGCTTAGCTGCCTTGAATCATAGCCAGGCTATCTCTTATCAAAATTCCTTTATGTCATCGAAGCATCCTTGGTATCCGATATTGTAAGCAACTTGTGGCGAAATCGCTTGGGACTAAGTTTCAGGTAAGACTGATTGTTTTTTGGCATAACCACAAGCAAGAGTAGCTGTGGGTTGAACCCACTTTTTGAAGTATCAGATTTTCAGTATGCGCAGTATTGGTACAAAGGTCTTCAAAATTTTGTAGGAAGCTGTATGCTCATCGCATTTGTCTGGATTCTCTAGTATTGGACTATGAATAATAAAAGTAGTTCCCTGGGACAAATATATTATTTGTGCAAAAGTCACAAAAACAAGCTTTTGATCTTCAATATTATAAATTGAATAAACTTCAATAAATCATGTCTTAATATGAAGAAAATATTTAATTGATGGGGTGGAGGGGTGACAATTTTGTGAAGTTCCACTTTTCTCAAGAGAGAAAAGGAGGTACCAGCGCAGCAATCCACAGTAGAAGTATCCCTGAGGAGTTCTCAGAAGATTTTGCAGAACATCTATCTTGCAATTTTCCAAATTTAGGTTTTCTACTATAAAATGACCATCATAGCCAGATAGGTTATGGAAGTAAATGGAAATAAAATTCGGTAATTTAACCCATTAAGAGTTAACCTACAACCCTGGTTGAGCACCTCCAAATCATGCTCCTGGAGGCACTCAAGAAGGGCCCCCTCTCTACTATTGATATATGTGCTTCCCCACACCACATGATGGTCTTGACAAAAGGACGCCATTCTTAAAATTTGTACTTCGGGCTCGTCCCAGATCTTCTAGAAACCCGTAGTACTCATTCCCGTCGACCGCTCTTATAGTTGCCACCAGCCGGTCATGTTCCTCTCCAAAGGGCTTGTATAATAGAACAGCATTGTTACTGAGCTGAAGACCGTGAATACTAATTCGACATGTAAATTAGGTCAACGTCGGGAAAAGGCAATGGCATATATCATGTTCATACTGGTGACCAGATCCAGTAAGGGGGCCAAGTTAGTGTACGCTCCATCATCGAACACTTCAAAGATACTGTCCCAGTCAAAGGGCCTCGAGGCTTCATTCATCCCCTCGACTCGCTGGCCGAGATAGTCATTTCTGACTCTTCCCGTCCCTACGCAGATGGCCTCAAGAACTGCTATGGCCCAAGCGTATTCGTTGAGCCTGACAGCCCTCAATTCCTCGGGGATCTCTGCCCCCAGATCGACTGCAGCAGCTATACTTTCGACGTCCGTGTTCGGGTCATATGAAGGAATTAGTAATTTATTTAATTCCCTGAAGTCTACACATAATCGAGTCCTTTCTTTCGCATTCCCTTCACCGGTTTTTTTATACGCTAACGTGACTGGTGAGGCAAATGGTGAGCAGGACTCTTCAATCATTCCATGATTTAACAATTCAGCTATTTGTTTTTCAATGTCTTTCTGATCGTCGTAGGAACATCTATAGGGTTTTTTAGCTACGTACTTGTTTTCAGTTAGTTTTATATGTGCCTCGTACTTATTAACTGTTGAGTCTATGGTATCAATGTCTGCTGACAGCAGAACACGGGTTTTTGTTTTGAAATTTGCAACGAGTATCTCTAGTGGTTGGAGGTCACTCGGAAGCGGTTTGGTATATTTACATTCTAACCAAAGACTGAATTTTAACTCCTTCCATATACCAAGCTGAGTTCTTACACGATCATTCAAAATATGCTGCATGGATTGATGAGTCCATGTAACGCAATGTTCATTGTTAAAACGTTTACGATTTACAATAGTAAAATAATTGAAGAAAAACTGCTTACCTCCTGCATCCTCCATCTTGGCGTATCTCTGGGGCAGGTACATTAGGGAATGCAGCTTGCCTAACTGATCCATCGACGTATCGATTACGACAGTAAGGACCCAGCCTCCAAACATATTCTCAAGCGCCGAAAATTTGATTATGGGATATTTAAAGTCCTCCAGAAGTTCGTCTATGCGACAATATTCGCGAGTTCCATTTTATCTATTAGTCAAAATGGGAGTGGTTCCCTTCCTTTAGGAGCAGAAGGTTGAAATGTTGCGGAACCTTCTTTAATAGAGGAGATATTCTGAATGGGAACTTTACGAAGCTTTACGCAGATTCAGTAAAGCTTTCGTACATGTACTTAGCAGCGAGTCCCACGGCACCAACGGCAGCAGCAGGACGGCCAGTGCCCAGAAAATCCGCGGTGACATGTCTAATTGCACGACGATCAGCGATTATAAAAATCTGGACTCAGGTTGTTTCGTTGATGAGGTATAGTATATGACCCCAGAATGGCGTACTTGAAGCAGAAGTTGTCATGGCAGGACATATTCATGACACTCCGGGTATATGCTATCATAGCCGGTAATCTAATTGGTGATCCACCCTTCAATGGCTTGTATTTGGTGAGCTTCAACAATATACCGTCAACACTGAGCAAGCTCCAAACGCTACGACTTTTTTTGGAACGATTCCATTTCAGCTAAAATATCATTGAATTTATTTAGGAAAATTGAGTCTATGGTGTCAATGTCTGCTGACAGCAGAACACGGGTTTTTGTTTTGAAATTTGCAACGAGTATCTCTAGTGGTTGGAGGTCACTCGGAAGCGGTTTGGTATATTTACATTCTAACCAAAGACTGAATTTTAACCCCTTTCATATACCAAGCTGAGTTCACCTTGTTCACCTCACGACTGCCCGAACAAGCACGGGCCTGCAAATTTAATAAAGGCGAGATAACGCACCAGAAAGATGTTCACTGTCCGAGAGCAGAACGGATACTGTATGGCCTGTTATTTTGGTTATTACTGCCATGTCGTCCAAGTAACAACCAGTGAATGCCATCTTCCAAACTTGAGCTTCCTTGGCTGATGCATTGCCCCACAAGGTTATGTATCTGTTGTACAACACTGCGGGCTCAAGTCCTGATGTTTTGTAGTCCATTCCTTGATCTATCATATGGCTCAGCATGAAGGGTGGAAAGGATTTTACGTCATAACCAATATCAGGAAGGGAAAACCCGCTTCCCATACAGGGCAAATGAACTAGATATAACCGTTTCGCTTTGGCTGGGAAATGACCTCTTCGATAAGATGAAATCATACCGTATCGTACCGTAAGTGTGTACTTCTCCCTTTCTTCAAAAAATAAGAGAATCGTTCGAGTATATTGGTATTGATCAGAGTTTTGTGTAAGAATCTTGTTTTGTAGGCGCGACATGATCACGACGGATAGCTATCCGACGCGACGAAACAAATCCTTCTATGCATTCGGTATCCGCTAATTGCTAACAATTTAGCTATGTACCCATTTACCCTTCGCATCTCACCCTTCATGCTCTCATTATATGACTGTAGCATTGTTATGTAGTCTCCTAGGATTGTATGATACGGAGCGAGTTGTGCCTTGATGTCGTTTATGTGAGATTGTCTATAATTTTTATTTGCTGAGCTCATGCATTCAATTATGTGCACGAGTGGTCCCATTGTCATTCCTAAGGATGATTTGACCTGATGGTTGAAGCCAATTCCTGTTGCAAGCGGGAAGTATGCATCCGAGAATCCGTATTCTGATATCCTTTTAGTTGATTTTTTGTCTGCTGATTTGCTGTATACTCCTGGTTGTATCCTGATTTCATTGATTCTTTCTGCAAACAAGTTCCATAGTGCTCCAATCTTCATAACCTCTCCTATGAAAGACTGCTTTTTTAAATGAAATAACGCAGCCACAATAGCTGCGATCAATAAGAGCGCAGGTATCATATGTCAAAGTTAAATGTTCATGACGAGGAGAGATGTACATTTCGCTCTCTACCCAATGGCCACCAAACTTCCAGGGACCAGGAATACATAGGTCCATGAAAAAAGCACAAAGTACACATCCAGTAGAAGGAGCATCTGAGGTCATGATTTTGGCCATCAGACTGCTTCGCGAACTAAGCATGCGACATAAGTAGATGGGAAGTGAGTCAAAGCCAAGCGTTGAGAGACGCACGGCAACATCGATTGCTCAAAAGGCGGCGTAAGAAGCAAAAAAGGTGGAAATTGGTATGGCCTGTTATTTTGGTTATTACTGCCATGTCGTCCAAGTAACAACCAGTGAATGCCATCTTCCAAACTTGACCGTCTTTATTGTTGCGTGGCATCGCGGGTGGATTTACATCTTGCGGCTTGAGTACGCATATTTGAGGACGGTATTCCCATTGTACAGGCGGGTGTACCGACGATGGTTGGAGCATACCGATACGTACGTGGTCCATAATAGTAGGAAAACTGTTTGATCCTTGAGTGCCTCCGATAGATACTGTATAGGATTGACAATAATATCGTGGAATGATGCGCGGATTCATAAATGTCGTAGGTATACTCGTGTAGTCCGTAGCCTGATTCATATCGGATTTATGCCATAAGATGTCGATCCAATTGTCCACTTCATACGACGTGTTGAGAGTAGGTACCATGGGATTGGTACTTGCTGGTGTAAAGGCGAAGTTGCGTCCGTGGTATTTTTGTTCGAGTCCGAAACCATGCGCCCATAATACCGTAGACGTAGCGTTAACATAGGACACGCCATCTGAGCCCGCTTGAAACGGAGTTCTGTAACCCAAAGGGGTTATTGTAATAGTAACGCGTTTAATATGCGAATTAGGCGGTAACGTGTCGTATTCACTTTTCGTTATATAGAAAGGCACGTAGTTGGTAGGTATTTCCGCTAACGACGTCGAGAGGAAATCGCAATTAGCGAACCCTTCATCGTTAGCTTTTGTAGAACAATATCCGGGCGATTGTAAGATGTGTTTGTGGCTAAACGTGAACTTGCCTTCGTTATATTCAATACCGGCCGCCCTGTCTAATCCATCCGGTTGAAATCCTCCAACGGGTGTTGAGGCGGACGATCCTCCGTCGGTGGTGGTAGCGTCAACATCCATTTTGGGTTTCTTTTTTACAGGTTCTCCGTACGCAGATTCAGTAAAGCTTTCGTACATGTACTTAGCAGCGAGTCCCACGGCACCAACGGCAGCAGCAGGACGGCCAGTGCCCAGAAAATCCGCGGTGAAATGTCTAATTGCACGACGATCAGCGACTCGTTCATTTTATCTACTAGTTAAAATGGGAGTGGTTCCCTTCCTTTAGGAGCAGAAGGTTGAAATGTTGCGGAACCTTCTTTAATAGAGGAGATATTCTGAATGGGTACACGTTATTGTCATCATTCTCATCGGTCTCTGAAGGCTGATAGGCTTGTAATTTCGGGATTCCATCTACCTGGATATTTTCCCTCATGGCCAGTAGTTTAACCAACCTATAAACAAGGGTTTGTGCATTGTTGATGGAGAAATTTGCAAGTGCAGAGACTTCAAGAACCCTGCAATACCTCCAAGTCACCTGCTCCGGAAATACAGAGAACTTTCCATCCTCTGTTGCACTAATGTAAGATGAACAATTCACAAAGTGAATTGCTATCTCCAGGAATCGACTGTACTCTGCCTGAGTTGAGAGTTTATTGATGACATCTAAGTGCCCCATCCCTGTTACTGCTGCCAACCCTTCAATATACCTGAGAAGATGAAGTCCATTGTATCTTGCGTGAAGCAACAATGCCCCGTATAAAAGAGCAGCTAGGTTGTCTGGTTGATCTTTAAATACTGGATCAACAGAAGCCAAATACACTTCAGCTTCTTCCATTGTGTTACAAACTTTGGGCTTCTTTAGCTTTTCAACCTGGGCCAAATACAGATGGAGAAGATGAACATATACACCTCTTAATGTCTCCTCACTAGTGGATATGACCTCCATGAAGGATAGACACCCTGGCGTATCAGGACTTATCGCATAGATCAATTTCGGGGTGTGCTTGATTAATGCATTGCTCAGCCTGATGTAACTTCCAGAGGTGATATAGTTCATGACCACGCTCGTCTGTTTAACCTTGCATCTGAGAATGATCAATCCCATCAAGTATATGGACTTTACCAGTGAACAAGAGTGCTCAGATGTCATCTCCTGCTTGAAAGACTCACTTTGCAAATTATGCTCTGTTCTCATTTCTGCATAATTATCTCGAGTGAGAACCATGGTAGATGTAAAATACATGGTAATCAGGTCCCAATACAGTGCCAAAGTCTCTTTACCTTCATCAAGAGTCATCAACGTAGTCATTCCATCAACTAACTTGATAGGGATGTTTGCAACAGTTCCTGATTGAGTCTCCTGGGGTCCTGCGGATGCAGTTGAGGCTAGGGCACCAGAGGTGTTGGCTGATGCACTCATAACTGTGACGAATCGATCTTGCAAGGCATCAGTCCAGTCTTGAAATCCACACCTTGGGTTGTCAAGGCTGCAGCCTTACTTTTGAAGGTTGGCTTACTGAAGGGGTACGTGGATTGATCACCTTCCTTCCTGAAATAACGCATCCACAATAGCTGCGATCAATAAGAGCGCAGGTATCATATGTCAAAGTTAAATGTTCATGACGAGGAGAGATGTACATTTCGCTCTCTACCCAATGGCCACCAAACCAGGGCCGTTTCTTGTTAGAAACCGACTCATTTTTTTTTTTTTTTTTTTTTTTGCATCGTAGACGATTTACTAGAGTCTGGTTGAGTCGCTCATTTAATCCATTGGAGAATGGGCAGTCTACTGCAGTGTATAGGAGTTTAATTCCCTGGTGTTCTCTGGTGGCGGTCTCTGAAGGCTGATAGGCTTGTAATTTCGGGATTCCATCTACCTGGATATTTTCCCTCATGGCCAGTAGTTTAACCAACCTATAAACAAGGGTTTGTGCATTGTTGATGGAGAAATTTGCAGTGCAGAGACTTCAAGAACCCTGCAATACCTCCAAGTCACCTGCTCCGGAAATACAGAGAAGTTTATCTGATGATGTACATTTTGGTTTGGGACTATAAGCGTTATGATATGTTCAAATGAAATAACGCATCCACAATAGCTGCGATCAATAAGAGCGCAGGTATCATATGTCAAAGTTAAATGTTCATGACGAGGAGAGATGTACATTTCGCTCTCTACCCAATGGCCACCAAACCAAGGCCGTTTCTTGTTAGAAACCGACTCATTTTTTTTTTTTTACCTACCTGTTGTGTGGGCTGAAGCAACTGCGCGCAGGTCTCCACGTTTCGGACCGAGGCACCTTTGAGCACTGCCGTTTACCGACAACTGTTCGGCTCGCGCCGCATGGCGTGACGCGAGCAGCTCGCAGCGAGCGCCCCAGGTACTGACCTCCCGAGCATGCGCCCCGAGGCATTCGTAGCGAGCTGCCTCGCACTGTCAATACTCTACTTAAAGCCAACGCCGACAGAGCCGGCATAGCAGCCGTCATGATGGTTTCCAGGTTATTGAGATTGGTAAACGGAGAGTACTCTTCTCGTTTGCCTCGATGTTCATTTGTCCTATCGCGTTAGTCTGATGTTGCTTGCGAGAGCGACTACCTTTTCCTCAGCGGGTCAAAGACTTCGTTGTTGCCTTGTCTGAATTAGACGGGATGGGTGTACCTTCAGAGGCTTCTTCAGCCTGTGAGCTTTTTACGTTTCCAGCAGACATTTCGATCTATCAAGATCAGTATAAGCTTCCAAGGCTGCTGGTTCGAATCCAGCACCCCCGGCGTTTACTCGGGGGCTTAACACACACGCGTGTCAGCCTTTGGAGAAACTAGCTCCCAGGTGCTACTGTTGAAAAGTACGATGCTAGGTCTTCTTGCGCAGGAACACTCATTGGGGATTGCACTTGTGAACGACTTGCCTAACTATCACTGGCGAAGAACAATACGACAAAAATGTACGAGCTGCATGGTGGGATTGGCAGAGGTGTATTTTGACGATCCAAATACCTCCTCCTCTTCGCAGAATATTTGTGTGAGTGTAGTCCTCACGAGCATTTTTCTTTCTTGTGGTACTTTCCTCAAAAATTGTAGCAAACTCATAAGAAAATGATAGTCCGGATCTTCCGGGCCTCGAGAAGCTGTATTTCTTTCCTTTATTTGGAGTTTCTCTTCTTCAAGCTTCATCAATTTCTTAACGGCACTGGCATTATTCACTTTTTTCTTTCGTTGAGGGGCGGGTAATGAGTCTGGTGATGATGTTGCCTTTGTGTTCAGAGGTGGTACGATAGTTTGTGATGGCGACTCTGGTTCGTCTTCCACAGGATCAGGGAAGGAAACTTGTTGGAGTATTCGGAGTATCTTCATCATCAGATGTTGGCTGGGAAGGTACGGGTACATTACCCTGCAGTTGGCCTTGATGCAGTGAGGTGGTCAGTACTTCCTGAATCCA
Source organism: Cyrtorhinus lividipennis (assembly GCA_019603395.1). Lineage (NCBI taxonomy): Eukaryota > Metazoa > Arthropoda > Insecta > Hemiptera > Miridae > Cyrtorhinus > Cyrtorhinus lividipennis. The sequence goes on along the minus strand of CM033998.1, from coordinate 53,991,189 downwards.
CAATGGCTGAAAAACCGGGCCGTCGAATTTATACTCCATGTGAACATGGACGCAGACGGTGTCCGTAGACCCTGAAGTGATTTTAAACAACACCAAGTCGCGATCGTATTTGTCATTCCGAAGGACAATGTCCCGGTGAGCAGCTGGATAGTTATATCCTATCGCTGGTGTGTGGTTTGTCGTACCCGCATCAACTATACCCGCCAGTTGTTCCCTGTTATCTTTAGCTTGGGACTGGCTATATATGTCAGTTACTGACAAAGCGAGTATTCTGCCGGTTAAATTCCAGAGGGAAATCCCTTTTAAGCGGCATTGGATCCTCTCCTGAACCCTGGTTGAAACCGCGTTTCGTTGGGTCCAATTGTGCCATCAATGAGATCAGTGAGTTTGTACTCACGACTAGGTCCCGTAAGGATGGTCATCGTGGTGAGCTGACACCACGGTTGGAACGTCACATTCGGGGCGGGGGTGTGCCTACCGCCGCTTAGCGCCTTCTTCCGTGCATAATCTTCGGTGTTGCGAAGTAAGCGCACAGCGAAGAAAGCGCACAGGAAACCCTTTTGGCGTTCCACAATGAATATGTCCCCTATCTTCTTGGAAATAAGGAATGTTACACACACAGAAAGATGAATTAATCTTTATCCAGGCTTTGGTCTGGCCAAATGACAATCTTAACTTTTAAAATATTTACAATCCTAACAGTATATTTAAATGTATTAAAGTTGAATTAATTAGTTTGTGATTCCCATCACACTTTATCCAGGCTTTGGACTGGCTAAATGATTAAAAACTAAACTGTCTATAGTGCGGATCGGCGTGATGTACGAACTTGAACAAGGCACGGACGGGTCGAAAGTAAACAAAACAATTGGAGAAGGCAAGATTAATTTTTCGGGAATTTCTATGTGAGGACATTTTATATCTTTTATGTAGGTGATATTACCTACATTCTTGTTGGACTTATATATCTTATTTCGATGTATAATTTTCTTAAAAGCTTTAAATGTAGATGAATACGATCGTTGCCAACACTTCATTTGAAGCATTAGCCTCTGTACCAGTTTGACCAGGAAAGTGGGCTGAGGAACCTTCAATGCTGTTGATGTTTTCAACAACGACTTCTCCATCATGAGGAGGGGTTCAACTGCATTTGTTGTTTGGTTATTGTTACTGGGACTGTTGATATTGTCGACAATACCTTCATACTCAATAACATCAACTTGAACTGGATCAGTATCAACCTCTACATTGTTGACACAAACGCCATCATTACAAGGATGTTGTACAAAGTTCCCTTGTTCCTCACCGGCACAGCTGGACTTGATGGTTTTCCACAGTTCAAACAACGATGCATCTTCAAGGCTTAGAGGCTTCAGAGATTTCCTTTAAAGGGAAGGTACCAAATCTCCTCAGAATATCCACAAGGGCTGAAAAACATGGTTTACCTTCAACACATGGAAGACTTGGCCCTTTCCTTGTTAATTGGGTGTTTGTCATGAACTTTTTTTTATTAATTTCACGAATTCATCTGCAGTTTGGTTTCTCTATGTTGAAATAAATGCATATCGTGCAAAATGGTCTACAGCTCTCAAAACCCTCCATCATCTTCCCCAATTCTGTATCCCTCTTCTTCAATTTTTTATATAAAGTAACTAATATGATGAACAATGATGTTATCAGGATGCTCAAAGATATAAATATCCAACCAGAGCTTGTTTTTGGTATTAGAGTGAATTCGTACTGCATATCTATGTGATGCGGGAGGTTATCCAAGTTTATTGGAGAAGGCAAGATTAATTTTTCGGGAATTTCTATGTGAGGACATTTTATATCTTTAATATAGGTGATATTACCTGCATTCTTGTTTGATTTGTATATCTTATTTCGATATATAATTTTCTCAAAAGCTTTGAACTGAAAAAATGTAGATGAATGGATATATTCAACGTCTACAGTTTTCTCTTCTCCCAAAACCCTCCTTAACTTTAGTACCTCCCCAGGACCTGATATTAAGATTCCCATAGTTGTTTCGATTTATAAGCGTGGGATTTTATAAGGCCGTTACGATGAGTTCTGCCAAATGAAAGTGGTAGATGTCCTCCCATTTTCCCGGTTGATTTCTCACCATTGGGAATGGCGTGAATAGCCGATCTCGTGTCCATAATTATACTACCCAGTAGGTACCTCCCCAGGACCTGATATTAAGATTCCCATAGTTGTTTCGATTTATAAGCGTGGGATTTTATAAGGCCGTTACGATGAGTTCTGCCAAATGAAAGTGGTAGATGTCCTCCCATTTTCCCGGTTGATTTCTCACCATTGGGAATGGCGTGAATAGCCGATCTCGTGTCCATAATTATACTACCCAGTATATCGTGAATATTGAGTTGACACTCGGAGTTTATTACTAGCCCTCACTACCCATCAGGAAGGCAGTCAGCTGATAAAACCTCGACACGAACGAACGCCATCTTGGACGCCTGTCAGTCCGCTTCAGTCGCTTCCCGTCACGTCTTCTCGGCTGTCCTCTGAAATACTACGCTTCGCTAAAATCCCATCTTCTGAATTCATCCTGTTTCGAATACTTGGTTTCCTCGCCTCTACTGAAGAAATACATCCCATGTTGAGAACAAAGTAGTTTACTTCAGTTTCAAGTAACGTATACACCAGATTACTCAGTACTTGAGTATTCAACATTCTTGATTTCGTATATACCCAGGTTACCTAGGGGCACTAGGTGATAGGAATCAGATTTATCAAGAAATACTCGCGAGTAAAATATGTTTCTACACCGCTTTACGGCGACAAGTTCTGAAAAACGTTTATTCTCGAATAGAAGTATTCGGGGCTGAAGGTGGTGACTGAGTGATCCGTTGAGTTGTATTCTTGTACACATTCGTCTGCCACCCGTGACCATGCTCTTGTATGGGTTCCATTTATTTTGCAGCGAATCCTGTTTACCAATGTTTGGTTCAGTCTCTCATTTGAACCGTTTGATTCCGGGTTATGAACTGCGGTGAAAATGAGGTTGATTCGTTCCCTTTTTAAGTAGTTCTTAAATTCTACGGAGTTAATACCCGAGTACTGGTCTGTAAGAACAGTAACAGGTAGTTAGAAGAGTAACAAGGACTGCATCCGGACCCATTCTCTGTTCAGCGCGATGTTTTCCATTATCCTTATTCAAAAGTGTCACTCTGTTGACGCCATGGCGCTTAGCTGCTGTCGCTTTGGGGACACCTGATGCAACATCTGCCAAGGCCCTATTCATGACATCCTCTGAGTATTTTGGTTTCTTTCGAGGAGGTGCCATTTTCTAAAAAAAAAAAGAAAAGAGAAAACTGCTAGAATTTGGAAAAATCAGCGGGCCCCCATATCATACACCTTGTGGACCCAATATCATACACCACTGTATGATACTGGTCTTACTACATGTGATTTCAAAATAAGCTCACGCCGTGAGTTTTGAGTCTTAAACACATGAAATAGCCGAGAAAACTTAATAATTTGAAATATTGGGGATTTTACGTTCATATGAATCTTGAAACGTTGAAAGCTCGAATAAGTCCATATATCTACTCGGTAGGTTGACCAGTTTATGAAATTCCGGATATATCAATAATTCGGCTAATATTTGTTCGCCGTAATTTTATGAGTACCGTTTGAATAATTTTATTAGGTAGCGTTGATTTACTGTTAATTCGCTTATCCTGATGTATTGTTTCGGTGTAATAGCGTTCAGTCGCTTGGCAATGGATAAAGGAATGTCTATTGGCTGGGTCATGTTTTTATGTCAACAAAAAGATATTATACACAGTTAGGACGAGTATTGATTGATTGAATATTTCGGATTTTTATACGTCTCGGCGTGGCCAAATAAGACGCTCCCTTGAAAGGGGCGTATTTGACGTAGTAAATAGTTATGTCTTTCACTTAGTCGAAAATCCACCCAGATCCCAGTCTTACGTATTTATCCAAAGAGTCGTTTATTTTTCGAGTGACGAGTTAAATTGACTATCAAAATCCAGGAAATTAAATAATAAGTTCATTTGACTTTGGAAATAAGGGCTCGCTTCTATCGTTTCGTTATTCACATATTTAAACAGATTAGTTTGCAACTATACCATTTGGCTCCACGATGTTTCGATAGAAAGTCTGATAAGATCTTGCTTAGCGTTGAGAAGTTCTACGGTGATGTCAACTGTGGTATCGTCTTCATTGTTGTCTTCCTGTACCCTCTTCCTCTGCTTGTCAGGTGTGTAAACGGACGTTAACCTCGGATTGAAACTGTTCAGTAAACCTTCGAATGCTGATAAGCGCTGCGACATCTTGACACGTAATCGTGCCACGTAAGTGGCGATCAGATTTCTTACACTTAAAACATGCCTTAACCCTCTTTAGGCGATCCTCAATGTCATGTCCTCGCTATTTACAGTAAGCGCAAAAAGATTTACGGTTTTGAGGCTTAGGGGCTTCAGTGACTTTCTTTAAAGGAAAGAGTCACCTCATCCCTGAACATGCTCATTGAGGCGTTGTGCGAAGATCCCTGTACCATCCGAAACTGTTCTCCCAGCACCATGTCGCGGAGTTGGTTAAGTGTAAACTTGACCCCATTCATTTCTGCTGAACGATACGTGGCAGTGTTGGATATCGCACTTTCAAAAGTCAATTTGATGTACTTTGGAGTGAGCATGTCAGAATCAATGCTTACTATTTTCTTGTGTAATTCGTCAAATCGTCCTAGGAATTCAATTGCTTTTTCGGATTTCATATCGAAACGAATTGAATTAAATTCTTCCACTAGGCGACAAAGCAGAAAGTCGGAGCTAGGGTCACAGGCAAGAGTCAATTTTTCAAAGATTTCCCGTGGGCCATTCAAGTCCAGGACTAAATCCTTGAAATACTGGGAATGGGATTCCAGGAGGAAATGGCGAACCTTCCGTTTGATTATATTGATCTCATAGGACTTAAATTCTGGTGGGGGAGATCCATCAAGTTCAAACAATCTATATCATTTGAACATCGATTCTTGTATTCAATAATTTGACAAAACGTGTAGAGGTGGGCTCTGTGGGGGACTGCATGATAAGAAAGACATTCTCATCTTACCTGCACAACCACATGTATGCCGTAAATGGCCCCTACGCAATTCGGGAAGTCGTAGAGTCGATGGAAGTCATCTGCAATGTGCTTCCATTCTTCCTCGGTGGGTGGCTGCAGCACCTTGGGCTGCAGTACTGACCAAATGGCCTTGCATGTCTCCCTAATTAAATCCGACATTGGGGATTTTCCTATTTTAAACAGGTACGCTAGAAACACCATGCCCTCACTGGACGCAAGATACCTGTGCAGACAAGTTGTCGAAATTTTCTACACAAGATGTAGAAAACCATTCCTCGCGGAGGTTCGCATTATCCTGCTGCAACGCGTGAATATCAGCATGGAGCAAGTCGAAATCTACTTTTGTGGGGAGTTTCCCCAGCTTTTCATCCATCATACGTCCAATCGAGGCTACCTCTCTCGTTTGTTTAACAATTTTTATCGAAAGTTTATCCTGATGTCGCTTGTGGGGCACCACAAGCTCGAGTAAACATGACATGGAGCGTTGAGTTGAGACATTATGCTCAAGTCTGTAGTATTATTGATAGAACAACTGGTGCTGCATCGCGACAAGCAATGCCATCTTCATCATCCTTAAAACGCACAACGCAACGAACTAACTCCACAACTAGCAAATCATATCGAATGGCTAGTGCTTCAGCCTCGCCAATAATTGTTAAACTTGCAAAATCTTTGGAGAGTAGTTATAGGCTCTTTGTTTGATAGGGTTAGCTGATCCGACATCAATTTTATGGGTAATAGTAGTGGTGAGGCCAGGTGAGTCCTTCAGATATTCGAGGCCTACTTACTTCACCCAGGATTTGTTCTTCTGAGATAGTTGGTTGTTGATGCCACAGCAGTTGACGGCTGTAGGATTATCAATCTCTTGGGAGGCGGAGGAAAAAGTTGGCGACGGAGTTGTCCAATCAAGTTCAGAACGTGGGCGAAACAAACTACACGTTTTCGCTTTCCGAACGCCAAATCAACTGCTTTTGTCATATTAGCAGCTCCATCGGTCACTATTGCGTGGACTCGATTTACGTCGAGGTTCCACTGACGAAGTATTCCAAGAACACTCTCTTTGATGTGTTCCCCAGTGTGACGCCCCTCAAGAGGAAATACGCCCAATGTAACAGATATAAAATTGGCTCCCTCCGAAAAGTGAACGTTGACGCCCAAAAGTCGTAATTGTGAATGATTGTACCGATTTAAGTCTTTCTTGGATGATTTTTTGCGCCATCTCATACTTTTGATCAATATTCAGTTTTATTGTTTTCCTGCAGGGAACTTGGTAGCCGGGCGCTAAAACGTTCATAAAGGTTCGAAACCCAGGGTTTTCAACCAAATTGTACGGCAGGTTGGCTTTGCAAAGTAGCAGTGCCGTAGCATTCGTGATCTGGTTGTGTCGTTTACCTCCTTCTTGCAGGTCTTTTTGGAAGTTGAAAGCAGCAGCAATCGTAGGTTGCACCGCAGTTGTGGTGGTCGCTGCAGATGGGGGGTGGGAAAAAGCCCCACTAGTGCTTGGGGTTGAGGCTGAAGCTGGTTGGCAATGCCACTTTTTTTCACGGCGGGTTCGTCCTGATCGGAGGTGGTTTTATTATCCTCACTTTCTTTCGGAAGTAGCAGAGGATGGGCACTCTGAATGTGCCACTTGAGGTTCGTGGTATTTCCCGAGGTTTCAGAAGCCTACCACACGTCTTGCACTTGGCAAACCCCTTCGAATCCTTTTGAAAAAAGGCCCACCATTTGCTCTTAGGCGGCATCTCAGAGAGAAGGATGATTTTATTTGAAGCGAATGAACAATAAAAAAATTAAAAAAACAGAATCCTAGACTACACAACACTAAAATCTAAACAAAACGAAACGTAAATCAAATCATACAAGTGAACGTGACGAGTATATAAACAACATACGACACGAAACGAAAGACGAAACTCACTGATGGAAGGCACGCACGAAGGAAGGTTACAGGTAGGTTCTCAAGGTAAAGGAGAGCAACTTTCTCGGAAATTCAGTGAAAATTTCAAGTAAAAAGGAAAAAACTCATAACAATTCAGAATAAAAAAAATTACAAGAAAGTAGAAAGAGTTTAGTAGCTTCAAAAAATATATTTGTGTTATGAGAAAGTTTCAAGGTTACTCTGTCTCACTGTAAGGCCCATCAGAATCGATTTGATTTCTGTCTTCTCCATTTTGATAAAGCAGTGAAAGATGAAATGACTTGTACACATTGTCTAATGCTGGAGGCTTCATGGAGAACAATGAAACCAAATCCTCATATTTTTGTTTTGATATCTGAATTGGGTCGGGATACAGCAACTGTAATGAGAATTGCACTGATGATCGACGAGTCCTTTTATTAAAGTTTGCCCTTTTGAAGTCTCCATCAAATGTCTCTTTGAACTCCAAAATGAATGGACTTGTCTTCTTGAATCTCATCCAGCAAATTTTCTGCCAGTTGAAAGCAATGGAGTTCTCGTCTTTTTTTCTTATAGTCATGTTTGTTTTGACAAAAGCTTTGAAATCTTTGATGTCTTCACGGGTCAAATCATGTACAATGTAGGCTTATCACCTTTCCTCCTTGCACCACGAGCAATCTGTTTCCAATCTTCAGGCACTGAAACTTTTCCCACTCTTTTGAATTCTGTGTTGATTGCAGAATGCATAGAATCACATTCCATTTCACTATGACCTGATACTAAGAACTTCATGTCAATTTGTTCAATGTTTGGAATCTCCATTACAGCTTCCATGAACATAGATGCTGTGAATTGATTGAGGTTCTGTCCTCCACACCTGTCACTAAAAAATGTGAAATGAGTTGTAGCAGTTGGCAGTGATTTGAGATAAACGAGTAGAGCACTTGCTACCACGGCCCACCACCATATTATATATATATATATATATATTTACATCTCGGTGTAAAATGACGTCCCATGCATAGTTGTTACGAAGTGGCGTCCACCTGAAGGGGTGAACTTTTCATTAAATTTTTGATTTGGTAATGTTTATGACGAGCCAAGATACTCATTCACCGTCTCAGACAGTCGAATTTCGACTGCTAATTGGGTATATACTCACTCCCATATACGCTTCCCACATTCACGCATTCTGGCATCCTTTCACTACGAAGTAAAGCTGCATCTTTTCAGATTACGGTGGAATTTGCGTCCAAGCTGCATCATTCCGTGAAGGGGAGGGCGCTTCTCTCCACCCCACTCTTTTCCTTCATCCTCTCCTCACACGACAGAGTAGCTTCGTTTATTTATTTATTTATAATAATACGGGATAAACCCAATTACAAATGAGATAATAATCAGGCAGACAATCAGGAGTCACAGAAGTACGAAACAAAGAGTAGCTAAACAGGGTCGTGTAGGGGTTCAGAGCAGAGATGGTTAATGAGAGCAGTCTTAATGGATGAGAGAATGAAGGAGGAAATAATATCAATGACGAGCGGGGAGGAGATTGACTTGGCGAGGAATGCGACTCATTGGACGATAGAGAAGGTAGTTCGTAGGGGAAAAAGGGACAGAAAATGGTGTGGTGGATCTTGAAGTGTGGCGAGGAACATGGAAGCCGACGCGAGCCTGGAGATCGGGTGCATCAATACGCCCCTAGAGCAAGCCATGGAGGAAGTTCAGACGAGTCTACGTGTGGATGAACCCAAGTTTCTGTTAGGATGAGAGCATCAAGTTTGGATACTGATGAGTTGCGATGGAGTTCTGAAAGCTTAGAGTTAAGGCCGCGGACGTTCTGGTAGAGGATAGTCATCAATCGGTCGGGTCTGGTGGGTGGTTTTTTGGAGTCGGGGATGAGTTTTTTGGGGAATCAGACGTGGATTGCACAAACGAACGGGAGGTGATACGAGGGGTGTCAGAGAAATATTTAATAGTCAGGTTGGGGTCGTTTCTGCGCTCAAGTTCCACCCTGAGGTCGCTGAGCTGGTGTGCGATCTGAAGCCAGAGAATAAGGGCGAGGAGAAATAGTGCGGTTTGAGGAAAGCAAGTTTGAGGCAATGGCTGGGGATGCCAAGCGTACCAACAGAGGACGAGACTTCCCGGGAGCTGGTGACTTGCCAAGGCGGCGGAACTGCTGGACACAGCCGTCAAACTCAATCTTCAGCCGAATGAAAGCTTCCTGAAGAAAGGAACGGTCACGGTCGATGTATGAAGCAGGATCCGGCTCACTGACGTTGAAGAAGATTACGTTTGATGCCCTACGCTGACGCTCGTGAAACTCCCTCATCAGACCTAGGACGCAATCTGTGAAGCTGGGAACAACCATAAGCACACCGCTGGAATGTTCGTTTGGTATTCCCCAGGGTACCTGTTTGGGCCCAATTCTGTTCGTCCTCTACTTGAACTGCCTCTTGGAAAAAGAAACAGGGGGGATAAGCATCTCCTTCGCCGACGATACATCACTTATAGTGTCAGATTGGGACTGGGATGCTGTGAAGAAAAAGGCGGAAAGGGTTTTGAGTGAAGTCGGTAAATGTCTTTCCGAACTTGGGATGAAGCTGAATTTCAGCAAAACCCACTATATAGCATTCACCCTCCCTAATAACACTATTCCGACCCTGGGCAGAATAAAATGCCATCTCGTAAATTGCCTCAGTGCGATCTGTGACTGTCCAGACATCTCGCAGGTTGAAAGTATTCGGTACTTGGGTGTGACAATGGATCAGCGCTTGCGGTGGGATCTGCACGTCGGCAACGTAGTCACACGACTTCGCAAGATGATTTACGTATGCAGAGAAATCCGGAACTTCCTTCCTATCGAAGCGAAGCGAGCGTTCTATTTCGCGATGGTGCAATCTGTGTTGATGTATGGTGTTACGGGATGGGGGGGTTGTGCTAGGGAGTTTTCAGAGATGTTGTACGCGCTTCAAAAAAGGATTATAAAGGTTTTGTTAAAGAAAAAAATTGGATACCCCACAGCTAGTATCTTTAAGGAATTCAATGTGCCCACAATCCATCAACTAATAGATAGAGCCACAATAATAAAAACGTGCCGAGACCTCTTAGCAGGCACCCTCGAGCCGTTCGTTAGTAGGGCTCCTACAAGAGCTAGTACACAAAAAATAATTAGACCACCATTTAGAACCACAGCGATGGGACAGAGATGCTATGACTACAGGGGCCCCATATTATTTAACGCGCTACCGGAGGAATTGAGGGAGATAATAAACCTTCAATCCTTCAAAAAAAAACTAAAGGGTTTGGAATAGAGTAGGTAGGCACTAGGAAAACAAACACATACATGTGAGTTCTAATCTCATGTCCAGGAGGTTCCTATTTATTTATTTATATATTTGTTAGAAGGATGTTGATTTTTGTTCCACTCTATAACATACACATTTGAGGTAATATACCTATAAGTAAACCTGTTAACACAAAATACGAGAAATACTCTAGACGAAGTTCATTTTTTTATTTTTATTTATTTTTAAGAAGATGAGAGGTTATTCGAATATTGCAAAATGAATTATGAATATATTTTAAAAAACGAAGTATTTTTATATAACAAGAGATGATTATTTTATTATTCATTATTATTAATCTATTTCATTTATATCGGTCATAACGACTCTCCTCCCCCCAGCACAAGCGTAGCTTATAGGGGGGAGTAGCATAACCTGAAAATTGTATGTATTTTATATTTTTGTCTTCCAATAAAATGCAATAAAAAAAAAAAAAAAAAAAAAAAAAAAAAAAAAAAAAAAAAAAGATCATCAGCGCTGTTGACAAAGGAGGCGGAGGTGTTGGCAGCCAAGTTCAAAGAGGGAGCAAGATCATTGGCGATGGGTACCACCCCAGGACCCGAGGAAGCCCTAAATGAGTCAAACTCGGCCTTCAGAGTCTCAACGGTGGCAGTGCATTGGGCACCCTGGTCCTCCAGGGCAGCGATCCGAGACTCCAGGCCATCCACCCGCGACTTCAGGGCCTCAAGAAACCAGGACTGAAGTGATTTCATATGCTTCTCCATAGATGACTCGAAATCCGGAGAAGAGGAACGCAAGGACTTACAGGTGGCACATTTCCAGGTACCACGGGCGGCATGAGATAGTTTACGAAACTTAGTTTCAGAGAACCCAGCACAACTGAAGTGAAAAAAAGAATCGCAAATGGTGCACCGGATGGAATCCTCCCGAAGAAGGGGCTCCTTACAGGATGAGCGCCGGCACACAGAGAGATAGCTAGATAAGTTGACGGTCCGCACAGATAGCGATCAGAGAGAACCCGAGGAGTCTCAGGGAGGGGGAACACACACCGTTCAAGGCCGTCAATAGCGACCCGACAACAACAAACCGATAACTTGCCGCAGACGATGCACGAGACTGAAATCGTATAAGTGACCGAAAAGAAATTACTAACTACCGAGTACACTACTTCCCGGAACACGACCGATGAACACGAAGCAGGAGCTCAAACCAAGTCTCTTTATTTCGTTAAAAAAAAAAAAAAAAATAGCGTTAACTTCCGCACTGAACAGAATAAAGCGAGAGCGATAGAGACAGGTGTGAACGGGCCGGAAGACGGAACGAGACTTCGTTGTCGTCATGTACTCGTATAACGTTTTGGGATTGTTCAATTTTTCGCGCTCATCCGATTGGTTTTTGGTCTAATAAAATTCTACAAGTACGAAAAGAAATACGGGACCTCCAAAATTGGATTTTTTGTGGGAATCCGACGATTTCACAGGTTTACAAAAAAAAGTTATTGTCGACGTCAGTTGCTTGAAACCACACTTAGTGTGGTATTTGTTGGTGCTCAATCCGAATGTGACCTCCCACGCCATGTCATAAACATGAACTCGGAATCAGCAATAAATTTCCAGGAAGAAGAAAGTATTAATTTGTGGAATTTTAGGGTATCTTTACGATTATCTGTGATTTTTAGAACTGAAAATGGGCGAAACAACGAAAAATTGCCAAAATTTCGAAAATTTGGATGTAGGTAATCAGAAAACACGGAGGTAAGATTTGGATTCTGCACCTTAATAATGTGGTTTCAAGCAACTCACCTCGACAATAACTTGTTTCCAAATAATGTTGAATAACCCTCCTCTCATTTTCATCATATTACGTGCGTAGATTTCAAATCTGCAATGCCCATCCGCCTCCGTCGTACGCCGAGCCGTAAAAGGCCTTTAATTTGATATAAAAAATCCGTTCTTTCGCACATGAATTCCACTAGTGGTCTAGTTCGTCCCGAAGTCTAGCCAGCCCGATGGGCCCAACGGCATACATGCTATAGGCCTAAATGAGGGTTTTCGAGGTTTCTTCTGTTGTAACAATATGCCGAGAGGGGCGAGTTTCGTGGCATTTAAAAAAAATCTCCCATTCTTTTACGTTGTTGTTCTGACAAATCGCCTATAGAACACTTTACAGGTGGAGGAGGGGGGGGGTAAATAAATAATTAACCCGCGTGAAATAATTTCCAGCTTTTTTCTCGTCACCACTCTCCCCGACTTATTAAGGATTTAAGATTTCTTTCTGCGAAACTTTGCACGGTGAATCGAATGGTGATACACCCAACCTGTGAAAAACATGTTTCTGCGACCTCCTCAACAAGCGTGAACTAATACATGTTTCTAAGGAGTTACCAACCAACATAATACTGATTTTAAGTGTACCAGTCCCTGAGTTCATAATAGTCCCAAACGTCAGTTTAGGGTACCTAGGTACCGAATTTCACGGTATTGTTCGGGTCAAGGGAGTAGGTGACAGATTCTACAAAGGACTCTTTGCTCAAAAAATCTTCTTTCTTATTCACAAGCTGGACAATCACTGGTGGTTTCGCAGTTCACGTCAACGCACTTTACATTTTTTGAGGTATATATTTTGAACCAGAACTTTGATTTTTTCCCAGTCCCTGTCCCGAACGATTTCGCAGGCAGCCTTCAGTTCCTCTTTTGCTGAATGTGCTTTCTGAAAAAGTGGAAGAGACATCATCATTAAGCCAAATGTTTAGGACCACAGTGTTTTTGGAAAGCTTCACGTCAAAAAATTGAGATTACTCAACCGGAAATGTGACATTGGGACATTGTCAAACCAAGAAGTTCGCCAGACAGGATTTGAACGAGTTTGAGCTTCTAAAACTTGTTCTTTTCCCCCTTCCTAGTCAATCCCAACTTTCGGTAGGTTAGGATGTTCCAATGAAGAGGCCTTGCTAACTATGCTACCTGTGCAGTGATATTATTCGGTTAACTAGGGGAGACCCCTGCGAGCTTCGCTCACCAACCTCCCAACATTTCAAAAATGGTCGTAAATTATACTTATTTTTCACCCAAGAACCCCCAGAGTGAAATTGGAAAAATTTTAAATCTGTTTCAATGGATTCAGGGTCTCAAAAACATTGAAAACAAAAGCCTACGTGACAAGGTTTTGAAAATATCAAACACGCCCACACAAGGACCCAAGACACATGGGCTATCTGATCAGCAGGCTTTTTGTTTTTTTCTCTTACTTGAAATAGGTAGCCATTTGTCGCTTCTGTTCGTTTGTCCAAGGTTGTACGGTTCGCTTTGTCTTTTTTGCGATAGGCTGTGCTTCCCCCATTGGTTCTGGTTGAGGGTTTATGTCGTCATCATCTTGAGGTTGTGGCATCATCGATGCTATGGCATCTGTAACGTCATGTTCTTCTTCATCAGAGTTATTTGCTGCGTCTTCGGTGAGAAGATCCGATTCCATGTCAAGTTCGATTTCTTCCAACGATTTTCCTTTAAATTTTGCTGCTCCTCCTTTTTCCATTTTGACATCTTTGCAGTTTGGTAGATGTCATCGGGCAGTCTGTAGGATTTTTGATGGACTCCCAAAGTATGCCCCATGATTGTGGCTAATTGTTCCATATCATTCGATGACATGTTGAATATTTGAGACATCGTGGCAAGATGTTTACGGAGACGCGTTGATGTGAGCGCTTTGGGATTCTGTGCCCCACATTTCTCCGCATATTTTTGCAGAACTTTGTACCCCATAATAGGGGTACCTGAGGATGGGTTCGCGAATAGAAGATCATTCGTCTCTGGGAAGAAATACTGCCGAGAATGAAAAAGCACTTCCATATAGTTTTGAACATCATCGCTGAAGAGAACGGGGACCCCTCTACCCCTCTTCCCACGGATTACCACTCGCTTGAATTTGGTCAGAAGAATTTTTTCTGTAGGGGAAACGACGTCGGTGAACTCCTCATATCTTTGAGTTTCCACATTCATTTTGTATAGGTGAAGAGGTAATCTTTGAAGTTCCCCTGGGCGTTTCCTATTTAGCAATATGACTTTACAGTAACACATCTCGAGGAGCGCAGTGTACGAAGCTGCATCTCTCGGATTGTTTTTCAAGGCTTCCGCCATGGATAAGGATTTGTTTTGTAGATAATCGGAGAGTCAATAACTGACCTTCACAGCCTAGCTAAAACCTGTGAATGGGGAGAGCTTAATGACGCCATGGTACTCCTAGTTCTGATAATTGGGATGAAGGACACTTCCATCAGTGACAGGTTACAGCTTGACCCCAACTAACATTAGAAAAGGCTGTTACATCCCTGAGACAGGGATTAAAAGTTAAACCAACTCACCCAACATGTCAGGAGCTTTTACGCAGTTCATTAATACCGCGGTTTCAACGTATGAATCTGTACGATCTTTGAATTCAGGAGACATTGCTGGATATGAAAATGCAATTTTAGAATTAAAGTTGGAACTTGTTAATGCACTACCCATCGCGTTTTCTATACAGACGCAAATTTCAGTAATACAGCCGAATATTAGTGGTTCATTTAATATGGCTGATGATTTAGCGTTTAGTATGTATAGTGATATATACCCACGTCTTAAACAGATACAACCATCGATACCTATGGCGTATTTTTGTCCGACCTTTTTCGATTCGATGTATACTCAAGCCGCGACGACTATTACTATTAAATTGAATTGGTGTATCTGAAACACATTTAACGTACCAAGCAGGTACTCCAGTTGCTGTATACTATGAAGACCAAGTGTTGAATAAATTCAAAGAGTTCAAGGCAATGATCGAACATGAATCTGATCGAAAAATCAAAGTGCTACGTTCCGACAATGGCACTGAATATTGTAATCAAGCATTTGACAACTTTCTTGCTGAATCTGGAATACGACGTCAACTGAGCGTACCTTTTTCGCCCCAGCAAAATGGCGTTTCGGAGCGAATGAACAGGACAATCATGGATCGTGCTCGCGCAATGATGCAAGACAGCAAGTGTGATAGAGAACTTTGGGCAGAAGCTGCAAACACAGCCGTTTATTTGGTGAATAGATCTCCGACCAAAAAGTTGAAGGACTGTACCCCTGAAGAAAAATGGACAGGACTGTTCGAAATAGGGGACGTTGTTTTTTTTTTGTGTGTGTTGTTTTCCTGGCTATCGGTATCTCGGCTGATCCTCGTCTCACCGGGCGCCTGTCAGATCCTGCTCACTCACGACAGATTGGAGGGGTGGAAAGCTCCGTTCAGATTACCTGGCCTCGAAAGGATCACCGCCAGTCGGGACAAAACCTTGTATATCGCCGAGTCCATGCAGACAATTGCTGGCTCGGTCAACTAACTACGACTTCATATAACTTATTGAGTCGGGACAAAACCGTATATATCGCCGAGTCCATGCAGACAGTTGCTGGCTCGGTCAACTAACTACGACTTCATACAACTTATTCAGTCGTGACAAAACCGTTAATATCACCGAGTCCACGCAGACAGTTGCTGGCTCGGTCAACTAAACTACTTCATACAAATTATCGAGAAGGTGCATACCCGTGGGTCGCAGTATCCCTCCTGTACCTTCGTCCGTCACTTCTAAATCTTCTGGATATCCAGAGAAACGCCAACTCCCGGTGACCATAAACCTCGGAAAGGCCCACCTGGACTTCGAAGGCCGTCGACCTTCTACCCGTTCACCATCGTCAACACTCACCACCGCCGTCATCAACCTCACCCGAATTCAGGCCAGATTTATTTATTTATTTAAGAAAGAAATTATTTAACTATCATATTATTTCATTATTTTCGTCCATGGGCCCTAGGTAGGTAGATGATAGGCAATCAATCAGTAAGAACCATTTAATTTCAGTCAATACAGACGACGAGATATGCGCGCGCGGGATTCTTGTCTTCCTGAAGGATCTAGCTAGCTCCCAAAACCCTTTACCATCTTTGACCATTCTGAATTTTGCATCCATACTTTGAAAATATTCCTGTTTCTTTCTTATAATAAGGTGTTTGTATTCTGTGTTTGCCACCAGATATTTATTCTTCACTTGCGTTGAGTCAGTTTTTCGATACAGATTCAGCAGTTTCATAGATTTGGCTCTCGCCTGGACACAATCCCAGTCAAACCACAGGCACCTTCTCCGGATGATAGCTTTTGGGCTGTGCGGCGCACATGTTCTGATAACATCGATGATTCCTTGGGATGCGAGGTTCGGGGTGACCCAGCTATTAATCGCACTTGGTAGCATTGCTTTGAGATTTTTGTTGAATTTATCTTTTTGGCTTGGTGTCCATTTGAGACGAGGGGGAAGCGAAGAAAGAGTTTCTGCCTTGATGTAAGGCATCATCATAACTATAGGCTGGTGATCCGAAAATATTTCTACTTCCACCCAAAAGTCTTCTACGCAGCTTAACACCTCCAGAGGAACGCACACCAAATCCAGCACTGAGGAGCCCTGGCGGGATATATATGTGTAATTTCCCTTTGGATCCTTCCTTGAGCGTTCATTGAGCATAACAAACCCATGATCCGCTAGCAATTCCAACAATTTCCTACCCTGTTTACTGAGGACCTTATCCATGGAGCTTCGTACCGGGTAAAAATTCACTAGCTCTCCAAAAGTCAACTCCTTTAGGTTCTGCTCCTCTGCCACCCTTGCGTTAAAATCTCCAGCTAAAATAAATATAATGTCTTCATGCGAGGATAGGAACCCCGATAAATCATCATAATCTTTGTCCCAATCATTACAGTTCAAATAAACTGGCAATATACAGATATTCTTCTCGAAATTTGTTAGCTGAACTGTAACACGATTTGACACCTTATTAAATCTAACATTATTTAGCCCTTTTTTAATTCCTACCAGAATTCCACCACTTGCCCTACCATACACAGCTTGTTTTCTAGCACCTACCCATTCTAGATCAAAGTCAGATAAACATGTTCCAAATTTTGCAAAGTTTTCTTCTAATACATGAGTCTCAATCAAAATAAATACATGAAAGCTCCTTACAAAATCAAAAAATAAGCTATTATTTCTTTTGCTGTTGAGTCCTGCAATATTGTATGTTAATATTTTCATATTCTCCAAAAGTAATGATTCTTCGGTTGTATCTGGTTTCTGCCTCCGGCTGACTTCGTTTTCTCAGGAGAGGGTGGCTCGCGGAGCCCTTCCCTCGGCAAGCAAGTCCGCGATGAGATCCGAAAAGTCCACTCCCCGAAGCTCCTTCACGGGACGAACAGTTCCGCCTCTCCTGGTGACAAGACCCGTAACATCGTCCCACTCATAAACATCAGCATCGACCATAAGCTTTTCCGATCGCACCCTACAAACAATATCTTGTCTCTGTTTCCGCAGTTCAGCTCTGATACGTAAGAGCTTCCCTTTTCGCCGACGGGCCTGTGGGGATAGGTCCTGGGACACACCATATCCAGTGCCATTCAACCGTGGAGATTTATTAATGGCATCCCATTTGTCTCGGGAGCTCGCGAAGGTTACTTGGAGAAGACCGCCATTTGCACCGACGTTATTCGGGGATCAGGGACTTGAAGCACATCCTTCAAGAATTTTAATACGACCTCATACAGATCATCCTCACGGCTATAATTCAAGCCCCTTAGAATCAGGTTATTACGTCTCATCTGCAATTCGAGGAAGTCGATGCGTTTATCACGTTCAATCCCAGCATCCTTCAATGATTTTATTTCCTCGCGGAGGTTCGCACTGTTCAGCTGCAACGTATGGATATCATCACGGAGCAGGTCAAAATCGACTTTAGTGGGGAGTTTCCCCAGCTTTTCGTCCATTATCCGTTCAATCGAGGCTAGCAGCTGACTATCCCCTGACGAGCCCATATTGGCTCTCTTTCCTTTATTTGGCTCTCCTGGCGAACCACGGGGGCGTTTTGAGGGCGTGATCGTTTCGTTTTTCGGGGAAGAAGGCAGACTATTTGATCTTTGCAGAAATTTATCTAAGCCTTGCTGCATTAAAAATTCGTCCGTGCCACAACCACAAGTGGTAGGGCGCCTGTTTCTCAGTAAGGACACACAGGCGGAATCTGTGACCAATTGTAAAAACTAAGTGGTGCGAATACAAATAGTTCACGATACGTAGCGGGGGCACTCCGAAGAAAGGCAAGAGGAGTGGGGCTCATGACGGCTCTTCTGATACGTTGAGGGCCACGCGGGGCGGGTTAATCAGCTGATCTTTACAGGCCGATAGGTCGTAATGCGTCCTCTTTCCCGACTTGAATACAACCGAGTTATTTTCGCAATAAAATGTCACTTATGAGCCCGTAGCCAACTTACAGAAGCCAAATGCACGCGATACGTGTTGACCGAACATTCGGGAACCGGCACAAGAACTTTCAAAATAAACCAGCCACTGTGCACCACATAAAATCGTAACAGATTACAAAGCGACTCACCACACGTGCGTTCCTGTCACGTGCGTTCCTGTCGGCTGACCGAACCATACTCACATGTATCAATAGTAAAGCCTCCAAATTCAGGTTCATTTTATTACAACTATAAAGGGGACTTTAGTGTTGTGCTAATGGCAGTAGTAAATGCCAATTACGAATTTATTATGGCGGACTGTGGCATAAACGGTCGTGTTTCTGATGGTGGTGTGATTGCCTATACACCATTTGGGCACAAATTAGCTGAAGGCACCCTCGGACTTCCTGATAGAGAAAAGTTATCTGGATGTCAGCTAAAATTGCCATTTGTTTTTGTTGCCGATGATGCCTTCAAATTAAGTGAAAATCTACTGAAGCCATACAAAGGAAGTAAACTTACTAGGCATCAACGAATATTTAACTACCGTTGTAGTAGAGCCAGGGGCGTATCTGAAAATGCATTTGGTATTCTTGCATCAAGATTCAGAATCTTTCATAAACCTATATACCTATCTCCTACCAAGACCCGGAAAATAGTATTGGCGTGCGCTTATCTCCATAACTACATTCGAAAGCATAGATCCACTAACTACATTCCAAGCGGATCAGTGGACGTGGAAAATATACTACATTCGAAAGCATAGATCCACTAACTACATTCCAAGCGGATCAGTGGACGTGGAAAATATACAGACTGGTGAAACAATTCAAGGTACTTGGAGAAAAGAGGGCTTTATTGTACATCCTCTAAAGATTTCGAAAAAAAAGCCTGTGGAGTGTCAAAATCCAATCGGTATAAACCATTAGTCAACGACGCTGTAACAATCTCGTTTCTATTAACATGACATGAATCCGAATTATAAATTTGGCATCCCTGGTCATTGAACACGACTGAGTGACCTTTTGATACCATGGTGCTCACTGAGAGAAGATTACTGGCGAGTTCAGGCACAAAAACGACATCTGAAATGGTTTTCATTTTGTTATTAACGTGAACTACAGCTTTACCAGTTCCAAGGGATTTTATCTTTTTCTTATCGGCAATAGTAACGACAGACTCATTTCGACTTTCAACATAATCGTGCAAAATCTCTTTCGCATTTGAAAAATGCGATGATGCTTGGTTCTAACACTTCTATTGCTCGAATAAGTTTTCTGTGAGAGATGGTATGAAATGCCTTAACAAGCATATAGCGTGTCTTTTCCCGCCTCTCGCAGAAGCTTTGTCCAGTTGACATTGATGGTTAACAATGTGGCGACACACAAGTTAGGTTTATTATGAAAGTATGGCAAGCTCATGCAGGGCTGACTGCGGCCAAGCCCTGAGGTGTAAATCCAGTCTGGGATGAAAGTATGCATATGTAAGCCCCCAGGCTTGCTGCCTCCAGAAGGCCAGAAGGGAGGGAGCATGCGCCAGGATGCATGCGCAGCTCCTGCCCGGACGTCGCATTTGGAGAGCTCCAGGCCTTCACTTGTTGTGAAGGCGTCCAACCAGGCAGTTGTTGCTGAGGCGCCCCTCATCGCCGAGGCGCCCAACATGTCGGAGTCATTTATATTTTGTAACCTGTCGTGCAAGTGCAACTCACTCAGTCCATCCTGGCTTTGTCCTGTGCTTGCTCTGAAGTGAACTCTGCTACCGTGCTGAAGTCAACCAAAGCTGTAATATTGTGTTCCCCATGAGATAAAGGACTCAAGCTAATTGAGCCTCGCTGTGTACCTTTGGGACAGCGTGCCCCCTCCTGTTTTCGTCAACGGTATTGGTGCGCTTGCTCATTAAATTGTATTTCATGTATATCATAATTTCATGTATCATGTATTAATTGTATTTTATGCTCCACATGTTGTCTAATTTACTTTGTCGAATTAGAAACTCGAATTAAATTATAGTAAATTCAAACACATTTTAATTCGAGAGAGGCTCACACATACATTCCTGAAAGATCTTCTTTGAAACATTGAGGAGAGAAATCATTTAGATTCTTTGGCCAAGTGAATACTTTTAGCCTTAAGCGGGTCTTTTTTACGTTTTGTCGCGTTGATGAGCTCATTCCGAATGTTTTCCAAAGCGAACTGAACGACTATAGTGTCGTTTTGCGTAGCCTTCGCGTTCAATCTTATTCTGTAGGCATGAACAATATTCTCCTTTGTTGTAGCAATGCCCATGGCCTGAGCAGCAGTGATTGTGAGTTCCTTCAGATTTTCACCAGTAGTTTCCGGGATGCCTGATATTTCCAAATCATTTTTAATTACACGATCAGCCCACCTGCTGGGCAGGCTGATCTAGATTATATTAGGTATTAGAGGAGAGTGGTCATCACTGGCAGCAGAACCCTTTGGGGTCGCTAGGTACAACGTTTCAAAGAGGGGGGCGACCTTAAGGTCGCTTAATTTGAAAAAACGCGGGATCAGAGCTGTGGTTGGCACTTCTGCCTGCTCCCAGCTCCCTGATCCCGTGGGCCGTGTCCGCCATTACTTGAAAGAGATCGGTGGACGTCCCGGGTGGGGCCGTCGGGTGGGACGTGAGTGACCACTCTCCTCTAATACCTAATATAATCTAGATCAGCCTGCCCAGCAGGTGGGCTGATCGTGTAATTATATTTCGGTATCTCGGAGAGTGGTCATCACTGGCAGCTGTTGAAAGACTGAGTCCACCGAGGGAAAAAAAAGGGGGCGGGCGGAGCCCGAAATAACGGAGCACAAAAAGGCTATGTGGGGTTGGCATAAAGCAAAACGGCCTTCAGATGTGCAGGAAGGGCCGTAGCAATAGCTACGCAGGAAGAAAAAGAAATATACTTGATGTGGAAGAAACATATATAGTGAATGGTTTTGATGCCAAAGCGGTCGTACCCGCCGACTGACGGAAAGTACAAAGACAGAATTAAGACAGAATTACGTGTATGCGCAAGAAACACATGATAAATACTTCCGACGCAACAGCGGTCATATCCGCCGACTTACGGAAAGTACAAGGACGGAATTAAGACAGAATTACGTGTATGCGCAAGAAATACATTAAAATGCTTCTGACGCAACCGCGGTCGTATTCGCCGACTTACGGAAAGTACAAAGACGGAATTAAGACAGAATTACGTGTATGCGCAATGCGCTGAAAACTGAAATTGAAGCAAATTTGGAAATCGGAGTGAAATTGAAAATTTGTTGAAACGGAATTGCAGTTGAAATGGAAAGTTGACGTTAAAAATGAAACTGAACAAATCAGAGTTGAAACGGAATTGCTGTTGAAATGGAAAGTTGACGTTAAAAATGAAACTGAACAAATCAGAGGCCGGAGGGCGAGTCGATGAGGTGCCGCCGAACCACCGCATCTGCGAAGTCCTCCTGAAACGAAAGTGGCCGATTATAAACTTGCGCAAACAGGAAGAAAAGATAAACACAAAAAAAGACAACCGGCCGCCTGGAAAATGGCATCCAACGCAACTCTTGCTTGGCCCACGGGCACTGCCTTTGCCAAGCAACAATTATTCAGTTATAAAACTTCGAGTCTAAATTTTTGTTTATAATGTGTGCTAAATCTAGTGAGCCATATCGTATGTTCTGTTTGTTTTTATGAATAAAGTTTCTCTCTCTCTCTCCACGCGCCGCCACCGATACGGAGGCGTGACGAGTGGAGTGAGCCGAAAAAATGGACGTGTCGACCCCCGCCCCGGCCTTAATAGACTTCACCCATCGACTAATGGTGGCCGTTGAGGCCGGCGAAAAAGGACGGGTAGTGGTCAGGAGGAGTGAGTCGTGACGGGTGTCCTGCGTGCAGGCCAAATAGGCCCGAAGGCAGGAGGGCACGCAAAGGGCCGGATCCTGAGGAAGGAAGGGAAGAACAATGGCCGGTGCAGGAGCCGACCGTCTAGTAGTTTTGAGGAAGGCCGGGACGAAAATAGTGCACCCCCGCTCTGAGAAGACGATATGCTGCCGTTTAACGGCAGCAATTGTCTGGAGGCGCTGCCCGGAGGCTAACAGCAACAGCGTGGCCAGCTTCTTGGTTAAGAACGAGCGCCGGCTGTCCGTGGCGGCCGAGAGGAAAGTAAGGACCACTGCTGGATCCCAGGAGGTCCGATATTTTGCCGAAGACGGCTTGCGGCGGAAGGCCGCTTTCATAAAACGGCGCACGTCCGGGTGGGCCCCCACCTCGGACTGTGACTGAAGGGAAACAGCCGACCTGTAAGTATTGAGGGAACTATACCCCACCCCCGTGGAAACAAGAATATGCTGAAGAAAAGATAAGAGCGATAACGGCGTGACGACCGTCGGGTTCCAGGATCTGTCAGCCGTGAACGAAAGCCACTTCGTAAGGGCCGAGTGATACTGGCGACGGGTACTCTCCGCTAGGGAGTCGAGGAGTGTGAGGACGACCTCCGTCGGATAACCCCTGGCCGCGAAACATCGCCGGAGTAAATCGCCAGAGTCAAGCGGAGGCTGTTGGCAGACGGATGGGGGTGGCTGCTGAAAGGTGAAAAAAGGAGATTAACATCTGGCCCGAGTGTTATAAAATCAGAGATACGCATGCTTAGGCTAAGTGGAAACCACGGGGCTGTGACGGCCAAAGTGGGAGCGCTAGAATGCCCGTGGCCCCGTCCGACCTCATCTTGTGGAGCACCCTAGGAATGAGGGAAATGGGAGGGAAAGCGTAAAAAAAAAAAATAAAAAAATAAAAAAATACTGTGACCAGTCAAAGGTAAACGCATCCACTCCCGCCGCCCCGTCGTCAGGGAACCATGAGAAAAAGACGTCACAGAGGTGGAGCGCTGAGGAGGCAAAGAGGTCAATATCAGGGTTCCAAACCGCTGCACAGCGGTACGAAAAAATTTTGGATTTTAACCCCACTCTTCAGTGTCAAGGGGACGACGGGATTCACGGTCGGCAACGTAATTATTCGCCGTGTGGACATAGGAGGCAAACAGAAAGCGGTTGCGTTGCTCGCAAAAATCCCATATTGTCGCTGAATTATCGCTTGAAAACGGGGGGATTGGACACTCCCCCCCTTGTTGACAACGACGATGGCTGTGGTGTTGTCCAGACGGAGCAAGAGCTCCAAGCACTGGCAAAGGCCTGTAGCGCATGAAAAGCCGCCTTCAGCTCTAAGATTTTAATGTGGTCCGTTTTTTCCGAGCCAGACCACCACCCGTGGGCCGTGTGGGGGTGGGAGTAACCGCCCCATCCCGTCAGGGAGGCGTCGGAAAAAATTTTGTGATCATAAGTATCGGAGAGAATAGGGACCGGGGGACCTCGGAGGGCAGAAACCCACCACTCGAGGTCCACGACCGCGTCACTCGAAAGCACGAGATTAGCCTCGTAGTCATCGGGAAAAAGCTGGAGGGACAAAAACCGCTCCCGCTCGAGTAGACGAAGATGGGTGTGGCCGTATCGGCGACCAACTTGCCGATGAGGACTGAGAGCGCGCGGATAGAGCCCCTCCGCCTCTGCACCCACTTGGAGGCGAGCGCTGAAACACTCGCCCGCTTGGGGGCGGGAAGGCCAATGGTCATCGGGCCAGAGGAGAAAGAGAACCCTAAAAAGGTAAAATCGGTGGAGGGCACTAGCCGACTTTTATCGACGTTGACGATCAGCCCGAGGCTCCGGAAGAGCTTTAGAGCCACGTCTCCATCACGTGAACAAGCTAAAGAGGGGCGCGCTAACAGCACAGAATCGTCAAGGTAATTAACAATAGAAATCCCTTGAGCGCGCAAGTGCGCCACGACGGACCTCATTAACTTATGAAATACGTAGGGGGCCGTAGAAAGACCCATCGGCAGGCATGTCATTGAATATAAACGACCGCTAAAACGGAAAACTAAGAACCGTCGATCGGCCGGATGAACGGGGACCAAATAAAAAGCCTTGGAAAAATCTATGATCTAAAAGGTGCAGAAGCACCCGGTGGTCCTCCAGCTTAAAATGGGGAGGCCGGAGAAAACGATTGAGGCCTTTCAGATTTAAAATAAAGCGGGCCTCGCCGTCGGGCTTGGGCACCGTAAAAACCGGCGAGTGGAAGCACGGCTCGGACGACGGGAAATATGTTATAACCCCCAAAGACAGGAGTTCGGTGACCTGGGTGGCCAGAGGGGAGCCCCCCGAAACGGGGGGCGAGTGGGAAACTAAGGGAGGCACGGACAGCGGCGGGGGAGCACCGGAAAAAGGGAGGCGGTAACCGCGAACCCATTGTAAAAGTGGGCTCCCCGGAGGCAGGAGAGCGGTCCAGGCATCGGCAAAACGGCGTCGAATACCAAGTCGGCGAGCCTGTCCCGGTGCTCCCTCGGAGAGAGGTCGAACGAGGTGTCCCCTAGGAGGGTGCACGCCTCTGCCAAAGCCAGCGAGGCGGCAAGGAACAACTCCTGCTGGCCGGTGACCGCCCGATCTTTTTCCCGTACCGCCGAGGGGATGAGTTCGGCGACAGCCGGGTCCAGGGCCGGAGGAGTAAATTTCGGGAAGTGCGGGAGGGCCGGGTATCGCTCCCGGACCGCCGAGAAGCCGGAGGCGGACCAACCCTCACGCTGGATTCTCGCGAGTTCAGTCACCACGGCCGGGGAGACATCCGGGCGGGAGTTCAGCATCGGCTGGTTGCGGACGAGGAGCCGCCGGATTCCCGGCAGAACGTCGGCCGCGGGCGAGCCGCCCCTGGGGAGAACTTTGGTAACCGAAGCCTCATGAGTCGGGAAGACCGAGCCGTCGGTTACCGGCTCGCGCCCTCGCAGGTCCAATGGAGGCGGAGATAGAGAAAGGGCCGAGCTGGTTGACGAGAAGGAGGGCTAAGTTACCTGGAAAAAATTGTCCCTTACCTGATTTAACGGCGCGCTGACTTCGTCTGCCCTCCCCGACGGCGATACTCCACCCGTTTCCGGTATGACAAGGACTGCCCCTGAGAGGCGGCCGGGCGGGGACCGATGCCAGGCCGACGGGCGTTTCCCTGGTCACGGGATGAGCCGGGGGAGCGGGCCACCGGCCCTGAGGCCGGATTTGTTGACTGCAAGGAGCCGGCCGATGCCCCATCTCGAGGCTTGGGTTTGCGGAGGGAAGCCTGGCCCCAAGCGCCCAATTTGTCATCAAATAAGAGGGTTACCCCGATATTGTGTTTTTAAGCCCGATCGGCTACGATGTTCATCATGTTTTTATATATACGTTTCCTCAACTGATCAAATCAGCACGAAATCTTTCGGTTGAACATTAATTCTGCTGGAGAAGTATTAGTGATACTGTGAGATGTGTTTCTGTAAATGAATAAAAACATCTGAAGTCTTGTTTCTAAAGTCGATACATTTGACTCTTTCACCATTTTTGATAAAGAATATTTGAACGTTTTAACAAAATTTTCCGCTGCCCCGTTACTGGTAGGATGATACAGTGGTGATGTAAGGTGGGTAATGCCATTTGTTTTACAGAAATCTTCAAACATCTGGGAAGCAGTGGTATCAATAAAAGTGGTATCATTGTCCGTGACAAGTGCCTTTGGCAAACCAAACCTAGCTAGTACTTCCCGTAGCTTTACTAACATGTGGTGAGTATCTATTTTTTTTTTTTTTTTTTTTTATTATTACACATTTATTGAAAAATTGTATTACAAAATGAACAAAAGATTACACTCCTACGTCACTCCCCTCTTTAGACAACCGCCTGTGCTGAGGGGAGGAGTCCACCCGTTAATTGTTTGTGTGCTTACATTTTGCACAACTTAAAATTGTATTTTATTTTTACTTTAATTTGAATAAATAATAATACCTTGTGAATATTATAATAATCACCAATCATATTAAACTAGAAATCTATAACTTTAGATTCCGTACCTTCCACCAACCGACGCTCTGGTATTCAATGAGAGTAGTACTCCCTGAGTGCTGCCTTGGTCGACTGATTCTTACGGAGTTTTATCGGTAATCCGTTGAATAGAAGTATGCCTGTGTAATCGAAGCGCCTCTGACCACAGCTCTACCGAAAGGGGTGCTTTAGCAGTACTTGGCCGCTTAATCTCGTAATTTTACTCTCGCTCACCTCCAGTTTCCCAGCCTGCTTATCCTTCATTTTTGAAATACCTAGATGGAGCTCCATACCATGCAGAGAGAACGGTATTTAGGAGTATAACAATATCCCCACAATATATTTCTTCCTCTATCCATAACTCTTGTATCTTACTAAAATATGATCTCAGCTGAACATCTTCCGTAGACTCTGGCCAATCATCTCGAATAAAACGATGAAGGTGTTCATCCCTACTTGTTTCCAATTTGATTTGCTGGTAGCTTACGGGTATAAATTCTTCTACAAAGTGCAAGTAGGTTTGAGTCTCGTTTTCAAATTTTAATGAATCCTTCACTGGCAGGCGGGAAAGAACGTCTGCCCTATTCTTTTCACCCTTAATATATTCTAATTTGTAATCAAAATTAGACAAAAATGTAGCCCAACATTGAAGTCTACCTGCTGCCACTTGTGGTATACCTTTTTCCTTTCTCCTAATAAACCTAATAAAGGCTTGTGATCCGTACGAATTGTGAACGGCCGTCCCATTAAATATTCGTAAAACTTTTTCGAACCAACATAGATAGCTAACGCTTCCTTGTGAAGGACAGCTCGATTCTGCTGTATTAAGACCCCGGCTGTATTAAGGGCCCTAGAGGCAAAACTAACAGGTTTTTCCTCACCGTTGGGAAATTTATGGAGCAATATTGCTCCGACACCATAATTGGATGCGTCGCATTCCAAAATCAAGGGTAAGTCTGGATTAAAGTGAACTGTGGATTGAAGATCTGGTTCACTGATGGGTCCAGAATGGTAACAGGGACAGGTGCTGGGGTGTGTGGAGCCAAATCTAGGTGGCAATACTCCACACCAGCGGGTTCCTCCGTCGCATCGAGCGGAAGACGCTGGCGGAGTCACGTCGTCCACTCCGTTCAGTGGAATTCTCCGGTTCTGTTTTCCAAAGAAGCGGAATACGTCGTGCGCCGGCGCACTCCGCTGGCGTAAGAAGCCTGCGTGCTTCGAGAGGAGTCATCACGCTTCACGCCGCCGCGTGTTTCGCATTTCTTTGTGCCAAATGATTATTTTTGCCATGCCGGGTGATCGATTTTCTGCGGAAGAAGACGAGAAACTCATTGAGTTTGTGTCGGGGCACCCAATGTTGTGGAGCGTGGCCCTCTCCCTCAAGTAGTTGTGCAAGCAACAAGAGACTAAAATAATATCATCGATGGTTTCAGGTTTTACATTGATGGGTGAGAAAAAATTTGGAAGACCGAGCACAAAATACCAAAAGCGTTTTCAGACACCCTACGGCCTTGCTCAATTGATAATTGAATTTCAATTTTTTGGTATCTTCCAAAACTTGCTGTTTGCAGTAGGGTTTCATGATGTGTTCGTCCAATCTGAAGGCTTCATCTGCCACAATTAGACGTGTGGCAAGATAATGTCTGAATCGGGCAACGACGATGATGATGATGTATTATATTTGTAAAAATCATTGGATCATTACAATATTGGCTCCGGGGCTCGGGCCATTGATAACAGGATTCTTTATGTTAATTTTTCCAGTACGAATGTTATTGAATAAGACGACAATATTCGAAGACAGTTCGATAAATTGAACAAAAGGAAGACTTCTTAGTAATCATAGTGTCGGCTAAAAAACCCTCTCACTAATGTTGAAGCATTATTGGTTAGTTGATAATAATTTAAATTTAAAAAAAGATAAACGAATAGCTGCGTTTGAACAAAATTTTTAAGCATAAGGCTTCAATGACAATAATTTAAGATGTCAACTGTTTTCCACTAGTCACCATCCAGTAGGCTGCTTGAGTTGGTTTCGTCCCTAGTGTTGAGAACATAATGAAAATGAAAGTTCGTTGAGTGGATAGTAAATAAATATAATAGGGATGACTGAAATAAAATAGCTCTATTGACTGAAATTAAATGGTTCCTAATTAAATAAATAAACGAATCTCTCTGGCCTGAATTCGGGTGAGGTTGATGATGGCGGTGGCGGGTGTTGATGATGGTGAGCGGGTCCTTCCAAGTTCAGGCGAGTCTTCCCAAGGCTTATGGTCACCGGGAGTTTGCGCCTCCCTGGATATCCAGGAGATTTAGAGGAGAAGTACGAAGGTACAGAAGGGATACTGCGACCCACGGGTATGCACCTTCTCGACAATTTGTATGAAGTAGTTTAGTTGACCGAGCCAGCAACTGTCTGCGTGGACTCGGTGATATTAACGGTTTTGTCACGACTCAATAAGTTGTATGAAGTCGTAGTTAGTTGACCGAGCCAGCAATTGTCTGCATGGACTCGGCGATATACAAGGTTTTGTCCCGACTGGCGGTGATCCTTTCGAGGCCAGGTAATCTGAACGGAGCTTTCCACCCCTCCAATCTGTCGTGAGTGAGCAGGATCTGACAGGCGCCCGGTGAGACGAGGATCAGCCGAGATACCGATAGCCAGGAAAACAACACACACAAAAAAACAACGTCCCCTATTTCGAACACCTAGCGTAGTGCACACTTTATACAGGTTCTTCCTTAAAAATGAAATTATTCCTCTTCTTCTCTGACGACAAATAATTAGAAATTGAAGTATTCCTCCAGATTCAGTTTCAGTCAGTGCAAGGCCTGCATGGCTAGTAGATCAGGATAGTTGTTCCCTGTGTGGGTTGCTATTCATTCATGATCTACACACATGATATACCCAGCCAGTTGGGCATCACTTCTGCCCAGTTTGCAGATGACCAAGCTGTCCTCGCCCGACACACTGATCCAGATTCAGCACTTGCGACTCTGCAAGAATACGTTAATCGCCTTTACGAATGGAGCATCATGTGGAAAATTAAGCTTAATCCGGGAAAAACATCTTTGGTATGCTTTACCTATCGAACAGCAGTACCACCTACTGACCTTCTGCTCAACAATGAAGCCGTCTCAAGAAAAGACTATGTAAAATATCTAGGGGTTACTCTGGATAGCAGACTGTGTTGGAATACGCACATCACAACCACAGTAACCAGTACAGTAATACCCCGACTTACGTTATCCCGACTTACGTAAATTCAAAGTTACGTTATGATGCGGCCCGGCCCTATTCAAGGTCTCCCGCCAGAAAACTGGGCGGGAAATTCTCTCCCTTCCACTAGCTCTCCCCTCTCTCCTTACCTTCTTCAAGGCCACAAACAGTCAGTGGAACAACACTGAGCGCCATGATCGTTCAGTTCCCGGTATTGTGTCCTTTTTACGTGAATTGTACGTTCACACGCTGTACATATTTGTATTTTTCACTCATTATTTTAGAAGGATTTACTTCCTCCCTACTTTTGTTACTTATAATTTGTATCATTTATGTTTATCGTTATGTTAATGAAACGAAATCGGACGGATTCTCTGAACTCATCAAAGAAAAGAAAAACCTTGTCATTAGAAATGAAGCACAATATTATTAAAGCTTTTGAAGGTAGTATGAAAACATGCGGCGTAGCACAGAAATTCAAGCTACCTTACACTAGGTACTGTCCAAACGATTATTAAAGATAAGGATAAAATTCTAGATGCTGTAAGAAATGCTCAGTCATTGAATTCAACTTTGATTCGGAAACGGCACAGAAGTACATACATTTACCCAGTTTTTTTTTTTTTTGTTAAATTTAGAAAATTGTTTATTGACTTAAATATAGTCATTTACAAAATTTTAACAATAACAACAATATACAATTGACCTGAGAGTTGTGTTACATTAGCTCAATAGTTAATGTGGCATGAATAATAATTTAAAATTTATAACACATAATACATTACATTATTTATAATACAGCACACTTCGTCTTTTCACCTTCTTCTTTATTTTTCTTACTCCAGCAGTGTCGAGTCGTGAAGTTCGGTTACAAATTTTCGTTTTAGGGTTTTGCGAGGAATTTGGGACTGTCCCCCCTTAATCAAGGAGTTCTGATGCACGCTCATCGTCATGGCTAACTGAGCAGAGTGCCGTTGAATTATTTCACTGACGAGTTCCACTTGGAGGTCATTATGGAGGGTTTCATTACTGACGTACCAAGGTGCGTCAGTTATGATTCTTAAAACTCGGTTTTGAAATATTTGGATATAATTCAAGTTGCTCTTGGCGCTCGCTCCCCATATTTGACAACCATAGGTCCAAATAGGTCTTATCAGTTGTATGTAAATTAATTTTTTCGTGCTTAGAGCAATTTGCTTACTCTTGAGCAGGGTATAGAGTTCTCTTAGTCTCGTTCTCAGTTTTCCTTTAAGAAATTTGATGTGCTCCGACAGTGTGAGTCCTTTATCGAGTATTAACCCCAAATACTTGACGGAACATTGCTCTGGTATTGGTTCATTGTTCAATTGAAATTGCCTGCGTACTCTTTTGCGTTTTAAGGAGAAAGTGACAAACGAAGATTTGGCAGGATTTATTTTTGTATTCGTGTCGTTTATCCAAGCTGTCACCTTATCAAGAGCACGCTGAGGCGCTGTTCGTAGGGTATATGGACCCCCTGTCAACATAATTGCAGTATCATCTGCAAATTGTGCAACCAAGCAATTGTCGCTAGTTGGAAAATTGTGAGTGTACAGCAGGTAAAAATAGGGCCCCAACACGCTACCCTGCGGTACCCCAGCCGTGATATGCCGGACCGTTGAATTAGTACTGCCAATAACTACATTGAAAGTGCGATCGGCTAAGTAGTTTTTTATCAACAATACCAAGTTTCCAGGTATGTGAGGCTTTAATATGTCAACCAGCTTTTCATGTTGTAGCTTATCAAACGCCTTTTCCGTATCGAGGTGTATGCTTATTGTTTCACGGCGAGCGTTTAAATTTGTTTGAATTTCTTTTACCATCCGGTGTAGTTGTTGAACTGCCGAGTGTTTTTCTCTAAAACCCAGCTGATAGTCTGGTATAAGAGGGTCCAAGAATGGTTTTAGCTTCGATAACAGTAGTCGTTCGAATACCTTTGACATTATGGGTAGTAGGCTAATAGGCCTATAGCTGTTCACGCTCTCGGCATTGGTAGAGGGCTTTGGAACCAGGATGACACGAGCCAACTTCCACAACCGGGGATAATGCTTCTCTCGCAAAATAGCGTTGTAAATGTTGAGCAAGAGCACTAGTGGCTTCCTTGGCAATCCCGCTAGCATACGCTTGGTGATTTCATCATGCCCCGCCGCCTTTTTGGGTTTGAGACTTTTAATTTGACGTCTGACTTCCTGTGGCGTAAAATGAATGTGCTCATCAGGCCTCAAATCAGAATGCTGATTTTGGAGGGAGAAGTTCCCAGGATTTGGTGAAAACTGCTTCTCGAACACATCGGCAAAGAGGTTAGCTTTACTTATCCCATCTGTTATCCATTTCCCATTATTCTTTATCGGAGGTATGGGCTGGCGTTTTCTAAGGATGTATTTAGTATGAGTCCATAGTGATCCATCATCAGGGTTGAGAGCTCGCAGCTTACCCTCGTAAGATTCAGTTGCCATATCCCTAAAATATTTTTTAATTTCTTTATTCAATGAATTTAATTTTGTTTTATACGGGCGAAACCTGTACTTTTTCCACAGCCTGAGCACGCATTTTCTGTGTTTCATCAGGGCGTCAATCTGTGGAGGTAAGGAGTTTCTTAAAATAAGGGAACTTTGGGTTGTATGCATAGTTCTAGCTGCAAAGCGGGCCGCGTTTTGGAGTAATTTTTGAAAATCGAACACAGCTGCATCAATTTGGGCAGGTGTTTTGAGCGGAATTTTCAGTGATGTATGTTCATTGAGATACTCTATATACTTGCTAAATATAATATTTACATTTTGCCTGGGCGGTAGCGGGTTGATTGAGGCATATATGTAAATAATCACAGGCAAATGATCGGAGGACAACTCGTCCATCACTTGACACTCCGAAACACGCACATTTTTTGAAACATAAAAATCAATCACGTCCGGAGATGCACCCGAGTTTGGAATGTGTGTGCTTTCTTCAACGTACGACGCCGTAGCGCGAACCCTAGTTAGTGCATCCTGCAAATTTAGCCCTCGCTTAGTTGTAACGCGCGATCCCCAAAAATTGTGCTTCGCGTTGAAATCTCCCCCGATGATATAATTTGTGTGTAACTCGTGTAACAGTGCAACCCAGTCCCAGGTAGATGGGTTCATATCCGGAGGTGCGTAGATAGCTGAAATCGTTATGTTTCCAGCATCCGTGGGTAGGGACACTGATGCCACTTGGTATTCAGGTTCCCTGATGGGCGGTAGAACGTTGAAATTCAAAGATTTTTTAATGATGAGCAGAGAACCACTCCGTCTATTTCCTGTTGGGTGATCCGCTCGAACTATGCGATAAAATGGGAGTGCAAACGGCATACCATCCGCTAGTTTTGTTTCGGAGATGAGGGCGATGTCAATATTCTCTCTAGTTAGAAAATCCATCAGCTCGTGCTTTTTGTTTGATATACCAAATGCATTCCATGACATGATTTTCAAGTGCTCAATGAAACAATTCATATTGCTTTTAACAACTGAGACATGACCGACGGTCTAGAGATGGCTTGTAGTAACGGGGTGATCGCAGTTATCAGTGGAGTTATTATTGCGACCAGGTTGTTTACAGCTTGTAAGACCTGCGATATCTGATCCACATTTGAACCTTTGGTGACGGTAGAATAGTGCGGGCCAGTCCATTCCGGCAGGGTAGATGTTGTTCTCGAAGAGGGATTTTGTCCATTATCACAAGTTGCAGGTTCTGACGTGATGGGGGGGAAATCCTGATTTGACTCTCTATTTGGAACAGTACCTACCTTCTCCGAGGTCACACAATTTCTTGACGTCGGAACGTTGGTTGCACGATTGGCGTGTGACAACCTGCGAATATTGGTACCTCTTGCCTGCAAGTCCTTATAATAATTACAGCCCTTATAATTAGCTGTATGCGGACCTCGGCAATTCGCGCACGTAGCCGTCGCGTGTGCGGGTTTGTTACAGTCCTTCGTATTATGATTTGAGCCACATTTGACACATTTGGGATTCTTAGAACAGTAATTCTTAGAATGCCCGAAGTCCTGGCAGTTTGAGCATTGGATGATTTCTTTCTTTGGTTTTGGGGGTTCAATTTTAACTTTAAAGCAACAAATATTGGCAATATCGAAAATTTTTTGGTTATATTCATTTGGTTCCAGGTCCAGAAAAAATAATGGCAATTTGCTCTTTGTGATTGGATGTAGCACGGGATATAATTGACGAGGGGTGAATCCGTGATCTTTTAATTCCTCAACAACTAAAGCCGTGTCAAATGACGGATGAATTCCGCGAATTACCACACGGAACGCTTTTTCGTGCTTCATCTGAAACGTATGATATTCTAGTTTTAACGTTTTAAGCATATCGATGGTGCCTCTATAATCGTCACTTGTCGCCAATACGAGTTTAACATATGTGGCAGTGGAACTCATTACGAATTTGTCTTTACAAACATCTTTTAACTTGTTGAACAGGTTTGAGCTGTCACTTACATTATGTACGTAAACAGGTGGAGGCTTATCCTTGCGTGCATCCGTAGGTGTTTCATTTATTCCGGTGTCCATATCCTGCAACTCCTGGAACCGGTTCGATGTCGGTACATTTGGGACATCCATATACGCTTTACGCTTACGTGAAAGTTCTCCGTGTTCATTACCCAGTAGTTGAGGTAATGTAGGCTGGGAGAGGTGAATCCCAGGAGCGGGGTTCGTCGCTTGGCATTGACTCATTCGCGATAACGGGTTAGCGATAAAGGTGTTTACTCATCGACCGCTCGATCGCAACTCATTTACCCAGTGAAAAATGATTTTAAAAAACCATACCCCGATTTACGTAATTTTCGACTTACGGTATAGCATGCAGTCCCACCTATAACGTAAGTCCGGGGTATTACTGTATCCGTTACCGCACCCGCCAGATTTACCATCTATTTGCTAGCAACCAGGTCCCCCTCCATACGAAGCGTCTAATCTATGTAACCCTCCTAAAACCAATCTGGCAGTATGCCTGCGCGATATGGGGGTCGGCCAGTAGCACACAAATCCGGCGAATTTCCACGCAACAGAACAGAATCCTACGTTTAGTCACGGGTGCACCGTGGTATGTTCGAAATACTACGCTCCATTCGGATCTCAATATACCTACAATTCCTGACATCTCAGCCTCCTACAATAACATGGCCCGCCGCATGATCAACCACGACAACCCTATAATTGCCGCCATTCTCGAGGAACCCCGCCCACCGCGACCACAAAAACGCCTCAAGCGAAAATGGCATTCAGACCACCTGATACCTGAATCCTGATAGCTCAACCAAGCAACTACTTATAGACCCTATCTATCTCTGGTCTCGTTGTTACCTGTTCATTACTGTTATTCATTATCCATTACGTTGTTACTGTTATTCATTACCCATATTATCAGCTGCTATATTTCATTAGCCAGTGATGCATTCGGATGTTATTTATTGCATTGAGATGATATTTACACCAGAGCGTTCATCCTCTAAAAACTGCTGTACATTACCACTGGGTAGTTAATTTACCACAAGTGCCACATGAAAATTGTGTAAATCAAATAATGTACCCACTCGATAGTGTATTACACAATAAAGTTGCTTTTGAAAAAAAAAAGTCTCGCGGGGGATGTAGAACTTGAAAGCCCTAAAAACACCATCAATCTGCTCACAGTGACACTCGTAAAGGGGGCTCCAAATCACCGACGCATACTCCAGGACAGGCTGCACAAGAGTCTTGTAGAGAGAGATGAGGGCTGATGCTTCATGGAAGTCTCGGGTATTGCCCTCCTGGGGAGTTCAAGTCCATTGATATGGTATGAATGAACAGCGGGAGTGTGAGGTAGGATGAGATGACCACACACTTTGACGGGTCCAAAGCCACACACCAGAGGGAAAGGACATCAAGGCTCTGCTGAAGCAGAGGGCAGTCAGAGGAGTCATGGATGGAGGTGAAGAGCTTCAGGTTGTTAGCATAGATTAGGAACTCAGTATGGTAAAGACGAGAAATGACCCCATTGATCACCAGACTAAAGAGGAGGGGGCCAAGATGTGAGCCCTGAGGAACTCCTGAATCATATCATATCTCTATATATTCTCCTCTGCTATAATCTCTCTCATCGTAAAACCATAAATACATTGTAATTCTGTTTTTCTTCTTCCAGTGGAGCGCCTTTGGAGTCTGAAAGAGAAGATTCCCCATATTGGCGCTGGCCTCAATGCTATGCTTCAACAAGCTATGCCTCTCGTTGTGGCTACTGCCGTCCAGCACAACATAGCCATTCAGTGTGGCCGAAGTCTAGTTATGAATGAATGGGACTCAGCTGCATTGCTCCACAGCTAGAGAGAGCCTTAACTCAAAACCAAAGAAACGACGCCCTCAGAGCTCCTAAGCGCCCTAATCAATGAAGATTTGGAATCGATGAAGAGTTCGCCTCGATCACGGCTGTGCTTGACACCGCCAGGCTTCATCTGCTTGATCTCGACCTAGCCGGCCTATCTGGGTCTGCTTTCAGCGAGGCCTACACCTACCCCGGGCCACAAGAGTACTTATGGTAAGCTCCTCAGCCAGAAAAGGCTCCTCGCGCAAATAAGGATGATGAGGCACTACAGCGCAACATTGAAAATTGGGAAAACTCGTCGCTTCAATGCCCAGACTGCACCCTCCGCCAAGACCAGACCCTCTTCCACGTCCTCTTCAGTTGCCTGCTGTATAAAACGCAAAGAGAAGCAGTTTGCCCATATCTCCTCCACCCCGAATATGCCATTCATCCTCACGCCAAATGAACTCGACTTGAAGAGACTTTTTAATTTCGATAATGCTGTCCTAAACACCAGAAACTTGTCTTTTCAACTAGCAAGTAACTCATTCCTTTTAGTCTCGTCATGTATTATTATTATTTTTTCCAATTTATGAAGAGTACCATTATCTTGCAATATCACTTCCTTAACACGTTGGGTACCCATGCCCGATCGTGGGATTATTGAAGGTGCCACCACAGGTTTCTAACCTCAACAACACATTTGACTCACACTGTGCGTCATGGGCGTCATCGTTAATAGTCATAGGTAGGTAACACTTGTGTCAAAACTACAGTTACTTCAGGCGCTCAGAGTCTGGCTGATACTTCGCAGCTACAATTTGCACATACTTAGCTAAATTCAACTCCCCTCGGTCGTACTTGGCCAACCACTGATTCCGCTGGACTGATCTCTTTCGCCAATAGTCCCCAGCAGCACACTTGCAAGGTCTGGTGGCGCATACCCATCGTTTCACATCACTGACCAACATTTTTTGGAAAGTAAACAAAATCCATCCATTATTAGTTGCTCACGACCATTTCGAGACCACATCGGCAGAAACTCAGCTACATCCATTATTTGAATAAAACGAAGACGAACAAACGACACTAACTATGAGCAGGGTCAGGACAGATAACCGCAGATAACCACTCACACTCGACCGGGACGTTGATGATAACGCCCGTTACAAGATAGTGAAAACATTGAAAACACGTTTTTACAATAAATTTTGATGAAATGCTTTGAAGCAGGGCTTGAGACACAATCCTGGTTTATAAACAATAAGTGCACTTTGAACCATCCCTATTCAAAGTTCAAATAACGCAAAATATTTGACTCACACTGCGCGTCACGGGCACTGTTGGCCAGACCATTGATGACGCACACGTGTGCGTCATGGGCACCCAACGTGTTAAGCATTCTTACTTGCAAAAAGTTAGCCTCACAATGCAAATATAAATAATTTAGATGCTTATGATGCAATATTTGCTGTCGACTCAGCCTTATGTCATTTTGACAAATGTCTTTCGAATTGAAAATTGAATTGAATACACACTACATCATTATCTCAAAATACATTTTAATTATTATTTTTTCTATCATTATTATTGTTATCATAATTACACATTAAATCTATACATTCATTCAACTTATCCTAATAATATGTAACTTACATCTTATATTAAAAAAACATATCTTATAAAAAACAAGAACTACTATACAAAAACATATATCTTATAACTTAACTCTATCATTAATTCTCTATATACATTTCAAACGTACTAAATCATTCATTCATTTCTTCTCTTTTCTTTCTCTTATCTTCCTTTCCCTTTCCATTATTAATAAATCGAGCTCAACTTGTTTCTTCCTGTTATCAATTTCTTGCCCAATTATCATTGATTGGGTCAGGAGAATTTTCTTAGCGATCAACTGGTCACTGAGGGACATCCTTGGCGCCCGCCTCTTGAGTATATTACTCATTCGCTTGTCTACCATTGTTGTAGAAACATGGTTGTCAGCCGGATTCTTTTGTTGAGTGGGTACAACGTCGCGCCATTTGTGCGAGTTGCGTAGTTCTGCCTGAAAATTTTGACAATGGTTTAATTATTGCCTCTCAATGTAAATTCGGAAAACATTATTCAACCTTTCTATTGATTTCTATCTATTTATTACACATGTTACATGAGTGTAGCTAACTGATTGATAGGTATATTTTGATTGGTTATTCCTTGAAAAATCAACCTATGTTTTCATGCAAAAGGTTAACCTCTCCGATTCGGTCCAAAATTTTGGACGTTTCGAGGTATCTATATCAAAATTAGAAAAAAGTCCATCCGCCCATTTTTTTTTCTGGGCGTTTCAAGGGGTCTAGATCAAAAAACGCTGCAAATTCTTACACACGGGTTGGACACAGTCTCTATGGCCTCGGACCAGGACATGAAGACTCATTTCTTCAACATGGGGAATATGGGGAAAACAGTGGGTGTGGCGGGTCCCGGACCCATTCCAATCGATTCAGGGTCCAAAATTTAGTGGAAAATGATACCCCACACGCCTAGGTTACAGAAATCTCGGAAACACAGATTCGAAATGGGTAGATAGGCACCCATTTTGACCCATAACCTCATCCAGAAGGTGCCAATCGTTCCGGGACCCGTCTCATTGGAATCAGCGTCCAAAATGTAATGGAAAATGATACCCCACACGTCTACGTACCAAAAATAAACACACATTCGAAATGGGTAGATAGTTACCCATTTTAACTCATAGCCTCATCTAGAGGGCACCAATCGTTCCGGGACCCGTCTCATTGGATTCAGCGTCAAAAAATTAGTGAAAAATCGTCCCGGACTCATTCCAGTCGATTCAGGGTCCAAAATTTAGTGGAAAATGATACCCTACACGCCTAGGTAGCAGAAATCTCGAAAATACATATTCAAAATGGGGAAACAGTGGGTGTCCATTTCAATCGATCCAGGGTCCAGATTAGTTGTATATAAGATGTATATTATAAGTCGGCTTTAGTTGGTTCTAAAACTTTTCAACCCAATTGGACCAAATTTGGGCGGGGTAGGGGTCAAAATGTGTATTTTGAAAAATGGGGTTTCGAGATTTTTGGCGATTTAAGCGAGAGGGGTATTATTTTCCACTAAATTTTTGACGCTAAATCCAAAAAATTGGGTCCCGGAACGATTGGCACCCTCTGGATGAGGTTATGAGTCAAAATGTGTACCTATCTACTTATTTCGAATGTGTTTTTGAGATTTCTGGCACCTAGGCGTGTGGGGTATCATTTTCCAGTAAATTTTGGACCGATAGCTGCTGCAGGATGATGGATCCCTGTGATGCCCTTTCAGCAGGGCCCTGATCAGGGCCACCTTCCAGGGTCGAGGGAATCTCCCAGTGAGGAGGCACCTGTTGTAGATGTTAAGGAGCTCACTCTTGAAGGCTGACGTTGATTCTTTGAGCATGGCCATGTCAATTCCGTCCATCCCAGGTGCGTTCCCCCGCCCAAAAGAGCCAATGGCCTTCTCCATCTGGACGGCAGTCCATGGGGGGGCTTCAGGGGTGACCAGATTGAGCCAATTCTGCTCCCGAAGTTCTGCCTCTGCAGGGTCCGTCCGCCGTCCATTGTCCGCGCCGTTGTCAGTAGTAGAAAGGTCCCAGCCTAGGACGGTCCTCGAAACTTTTCAGTCCGATCGGACCTAATTTGGGCGGATTAGGGGTCAAAATGTGTTTTTTGAAAAATGGATTTTCGGCGATCTAGACGAGTGGGGTATCATTTTCCACTAAATGTTGGACCCTGAATCGACTGGAATGGGTCTGGGACCCGCCACACCCACTGTTTCCCCCATGTGGAAGAAATGAGTCTCCATGCACCTGGTCCAAGGAATAACCAACCCGTGTATAAGAATTTGCAGCTTTTTTGCAAATTGTTCGGGCTACAATATACCTTTTTAGAAAATTTTTGTTAATTGAGCATTCATCAAACTTTTGCTTATTCAAACCAAATGTATATAATAGAATACGGATTAGTGAGAAAAATATTAACCAGGCGAGCAGTCCTGCAATAGTCATAAATAATGTTATTCCTTATACCAAAAAACAACGGTGCCATGTTTTCAGGCAAAAGGTCAACCTCTCCGATTCAGCCCAAAAAAATTTTTTTTTCTGGACGTTTCAAGCACCCCCGCTTAAGTTGGTCCGATCGGGCTGAAAAGTTTCAAGGACCAACTAGAGCCGGGAACTGACCCCTGACCCAAATTTAGGATTTTTAGAACATCTTCTACTACCCAAAACAGCGCGGACGGCGGACGGACATTTGACTTTTGGTTGGTTATTCCTTGAATAATCAACCTATGTTTTCATGCAAAAGGACAACCTCTCCGATTCGGCTCAAAATTTTTTCCTGTACGTTTCAAGGTGTCTAGATCAAAAAAATGTGTGCTGTACCCAGCCTAGGACGGTCCTCGAAACTTTTCAGTCCGATCGGACCCAATTTGGGCGGATTAGGGGTCAAAATGTGTTTTTTGAAAAATGGATTTTCGAGATTTTGGGCGATCTAGGCGAGTGGGGTATCATTTTCCATTTAAATTTTGGACCCTGAATCGACTGGAATGGGTCCGGGACCCGCCACACCCACTGTTTCCCCCATTTTCCCCATGTTGAAGAAATGAGTCTCCATGCGCCTGGTCCGAAAAATAACCAACCCCTGTATAAGATTTGCAGCGTTTTTGTAAATTCTTCACGCTACAATATACCTTTTTAGAAAATTTGTGTCCATTGAACTCATCAAACTTTTGCTTATTTAAACCAAATGTATATAATAGAATACGGATTACTAAAAAAATATTATACTTACGTCATGTGAATCATCTTCCGCCTCCTCTTCTGTCGATGCTGGAACCACGTTCTTTCGAGGTTCTTCGTTGGACGAACCAGGCGAGCAGTCCTACAATAGTCATAAATAATGTGATTCCTCATACCAAAGAACAACGGTGCCATGTTTTCATGCAAAAGGTCAACCTCTCCAATTCAGCCCATAATTTTTTTCTGGACGTTTCAAGCACCCCAGCCAAAATTGGTCCGATCGTGCTGAAAAGTTTTGAGGACCAACTAAAGCCAGGAACTGACCCCTGACCAAAATTTTAGATTTTTAGAAAATTGTCTACTACCAAACGTGGACAACCCATGGCGGACGTCCTATGACTTTTTTGATCTAGGGACTTTGAAACATCCAGAAATTTTTTTTTGGGCCGAATCGGAGAGGTTGACTTTATTTCAGATTATTAAAGGAATAACCAACCAAAAAAAAAAAAAAAAAAAAAAAAAGTATGTGAGCAGGAGTCAATATTGTGACAGAGCAAACAGTGCAATATTTCGATTGTAATTTGTAATCGTGTTGCCTAATCAAGTTCCAATTTTGTGACAGCAACGTGAAACGAGATCCTCCACGAGTTTTTGTAATCGTGTTGCTACCATTAGTTTTATTTTGTGACATGAAACAAAAAAATGTTGCAAATTCATTCAAAGAAGGTGGTTATTCCTCGGACCAGGAAATATCAATGCTGAAGGAAACATCACCAGTCTTCATTCACACTTGTGCTAATTTTTGTGGAGGAGATGTGTGAAGTCAACGGGCATAGATCCATTTGAGCATTTTTTGGACTGCATCAAGAATTTGTATGACCCAACCAAAGAATAACGCCACACCAATATAGCTATGTGTCAGAAGTAATATTCATATTAATAAATGAATTATTTAAACAAAAATGTTGTGTTTCCCACATGGGGACGGAAGTGATTTCACTGCTACAGTCAACATCGTTCTTATTTTATTTATGAGCATCGCATCTCAACCTCTTAACTTTCGATCAAAGTTATTCTCTGCCTCACCAGTTACCTCTCCCAAGAAAACGTCCCAGGCCGAATCAATGCAATTCAGTCGCGGGGGCGGTTATCGAACTTATTCCCTAGGGAAATAGTTCGGTATACGCCCCCACTTTTTTCAACGTCTAGTTTCATTGCTTGGTGTATTTGAAAACATAAGTGCGGTATATTATTCATAATAATATGATGGACTTGTTCATAATGTCAATAATGAATTTGAATCTCGTAGAAAATGTGACTGATGTAACTCCATAAATTGGCCATAGCCGTATTGCAAATAAATAAATAAATAAATAGTACATGAAATCTAGTTTACAAAACACTCCTCAAAAATCTGCAAATTCTTACACACGGGTTGGTTATTCCTCGAATGGGGGAAACAGTGGGTGTGGCGGGTCCCAGACCAATTCCAATCGATTCAGCGTCCAACATTTAGTGGAAAATGATACCCCACACGCCTAGGTAGCAGAAATCCCGAAAACACATATTCAAAATGGGTAATATAAATACCCAATTTGACCCATAACCTCTTCCAGTGGGTGCCAATCGTTCTGGGACCCGTTTCATTGGATTCAGCGTCCAAAATTTAGTGGAAAATGACAGCCTACTCGCCTAGATCGCCCAAAATCTCGAAAATCCATTTTTCAAAAATCACATTTTGACACCCCCCCCCCCCCCCCCAATTTGGTCCAATTGGGCTGAAAAGTTTCGAGGACCCGTCTCGGCCGGGAACAGACCCCTAACCCAAATTTCAGATTTTTAGAAAATTTTCTACTACCAAAAACGGCGCGGACAATGGACGGCGGACGGCCGTTGACCTTTTTTGATCAGGACATCATGAAACGTCCAGAAAAAATTTTTGAGCCGAATCGGAGAGGCCATTATCAGAGCCATTATCATGAAAACATAGGTTGATTATTCAAGGAATAACACACAAAAATTGAAATAGGTGGTCGGGTGTGCTTGCAAAAGAAAGAACAAAATGGGGGCGGATAACAAACTACACCCAAATTGCGTGCATATTTCCTATTTACTCATTCAACTTATTTTTTTCGTTCATACTTATTTATTAATATTTGTTTTATTCACATCTATTTTTTTATCCCTTCAGTTCCTATTAACTATAATTATCATTGATTATGTAAAAATCACGGGGACTATCAATGGATACTACCCCTGTAACATGTGACACCAGGGGGTAACCCCTCCATTATAATATGCCTCCGTGGAACAGGAATGTAATATAAAATTACAATAAAGTTATCATATTAAAAAAAAAATTGTAAATGACTCTAGACTACAAAGCACCAGGCAGTTAACTGTTTGCCCGATCAGCAGCAAATGTTAGCAAACTCCACTTCATGTAACAGCTCTATCAAAATTCGTCTACCACAATTACTTCGATGGTCACATATGTGGGTCGATAATATGGTTAGAGGATATATGGAATATAGTGAGAATAAATGGGGAAGTAGTTGGCAACCCAGGTACAATCGCTACTTACGTGATGTTCCTGACTAGGATCAGCCTTGATTTGGGACTTGGCTGGCACCTTGAGTTCCTTCGCAAATTCAGAGCAGTCTTCTGTTGGGGAAAAATGAACATTAGTTCGTTAGAAATCCTGGCACTCTTATTGGTAGGCGTGAGAGTATTTGTGAAATTTACATACCCCGGTGTGCATCTCCATCAAATGGATTATACAATCCTGTCGCTGAGACTCCTATCAGGCTCAGGACCGCT
Source organism: Cyrtorhinus lividipennis (assembly GCA_019603395.1). Taxonomy (NCBI): domain Eukaryota; kingdom Metazoa; phylum Arthropoda; class Insecta; order Hemiptera; family Miridae; genus Cyrtorhinus; species Cyrtorhinus lividipennis. Next base: position 53,947,511 of record CM033998.1, on the reverse strand, counting down.
TCATCGATGAACGAAATGGGAGGAGCATTTGAAGAATTACCTACTTGGGCAAAAATTAAAAAGAAAAATTAATAAAACAACACCTGAGCCTAGAACTATAAGCCCAGTGTTATACAAAAATTAACCCACCAACGCTCAATGCACCCTACAGGGTCCGCTTAGTTCTTCCTCCATAAAAAATTCCCATGGAGCCTGAAATTATTTTTGCACCAACAGTGCCCATCTCAACTCTACACTGATAGATAATGAAGAAGAAAAAGTTGCTTTTGAAATCTCCAGGCTTATAACCGTTCAACTACGACCCTGCTTACGTTTTGCGCCTCACACGACCGGCTGAAGAATTTCATCAAAAATGAATCAAAAACGGTATGCAGCCAATAATTTTTTTACTTTTTTTGTGTCGCCAGACTATTGTGGGAACGAGATAAAATACAATCCAGTCGTCAATACTCGTGTTTATGTGGTTTTGGGATGGTCAAATTTGGGCATCATCTGTAGGGTGCATTGGTCATTAGAGCAACTAAGAAGAATTCCATCTGGATTTCATTTTTTCTGCACAATTTTCCGTGTTTTGGAGATATTGCTCTATTGAGATATTGAGGTATGGTCAAGTACAACCAGGAATGGCTACCTAATATCATTTGAGCCTTGGCAAGAAGCTGCTTCAGTCCCTCTTCCCATGCAAACTGAATATGGGCTAGGTGCAGCCGTAGTTATGGAGCAAAAAGACCCTACAGAAAAGTTGCATAGGGACCATCAAAGACAATCGCATGAAAAAATGCCCAGTGACCTTGATTCCACAAAATAGAAAGACCTAGAGAGGCGCAATATCCTCAAAAAACCTGTTTCATGGACGGCGTCGATAGATTTGATGAGAACTTTGGATCTTCGAGGATCAGTTCAAAGGAAAAAAAAATTGTGGTATCTATTCGGAATCGACGCTGCCTGCTAAAATGAGTGGCTACTTTATAAAGCCACCTCCAAGGTGGCAATAACATACTGTGAATTGAGGAGAGGTGTGGTAGAGCGGTACTTGTTCACCCATGGAATTCCGGCTAAAAGAAAAAAACGCTGCAAATTCTTACACAGGGGTTGGTTATTCCTCGGACCAGGCGCATGGTGCCAATCGTTCCGGGACCACTTCATTGAAATTAGCGTCCAAGATTTAGCGGAAAATGATACCCCACACGCCTAGGTTCCAGAAATCTCAAAAACACATATTCAAAATGGGTACTATATACCCAATTCCAGTGGGTGCCGATCGTTCTGGGACCCATTTCATTGGATTCAGCGTCCAAAATTTAGTGGAAAATGATACCCCACTCGCCTAGATCGCCCAAAATCTCGAAAATCCATTTTTCAAAAAACACATTTTGACCCCTACCCCGCCCAAATTTGGTCCGATCGGGCTGAAAACTTTGGAGGATCGTCCTAGGTCGGTATCAGATCTCTGACCCAAATTTAAGATTTTTAGAAAATTTTCAACTACCAAAAACGGCGTGGACGGCGGACGGACATTGACTTTTTTTGATCAAGACACCTTGAAACGTCCAGAAAAAAATTTTGAGCCGAATCGGAGAGGTTGACCATTTGCATGAAAACATAGGTTGATTATTCAAGGAATAACCAACCAAAACGAGGAATTCGTCATCAATCCCTCGGATGAAGAGGCGGAATCAAACTGAGCCTAAAAACATGAACAAATTCCCTGCAAGCAACGAAGATGTGACAAACATGCCACAAGAACACAAGGTACATGTGCAAAAACTGTGGGGAGGGGGGTCTACACATCCATTGTTGGTGTGACCACTAATATTTCAATTTAAAATGTACGTATCTTCCAAAACTTTCCCGTTTTCATTTCTTTGATTACCATAATATTTTCTGATCGAATAAAGAATTTTTCAATCAATTTTTGTGGTATTATTCCATTCCTGCAGAAGATCTCTCTTAGTTGCGCTATTGTCCAATGCACCCTTCAGGGTGCGGCCATGTAGCCAGCAATTAGTAGCAGCAGAAATAGTACCAAATATGTACCTAAATGCTTCAATTGAAGACTGAATAACACAAAAAATAGAAAAAAATCCAAATTTCACCAGTAGGTCTCTTTGGGCGTTCATGGGTTAAACTATTAAACAATCACCTGTGCGATACATTTCCATTTTAAGATTGCTCGCTGTTTTACACGCAGTTTCTTTCAAATTTTCCCAGACGCTTTTAAGACTATCGACGGTCTGGAACATGCAGCCGGAAGTCGAGTTATACTCAGCAGTTAGCTGGGACCACGCTCTGCTCTTTTTTTTCCAGCTGTTTGAGGGCTCCACGGCGAACTTCTTCACAAGTTGGATGAGGACCAATTTCTCCTGTGTCGTGAATTCAGGCGTTATCACCATATCATCCATCTAAAATAACAGAAGTATCCCGTTGTAAACAAATTTACCATTTCTCCATGAACGTTCATCGAAAAATGATGCACCTAAAGTGCAGCCGTGAGACATATGATATCCAGTCTAAACAGAATTTAAAAGTCATCATCGTTAATGATTATCCTTTTAGGAACGATGGAGTTAAATATTACTCATGTAATTGTACTCTGAAAATGATAGGTTAGGTACATCTTGCCAATGGAATCGTTACTCAATAATATTATTACAAAATGAAGAGGAAATACATAGGAAAGAGGAATACATACCACGAACACGATACGAATACACTCCAACACAACAAAAATTAATTAGATTCCAAACAGTATAATATACTCGTATAAATCGTTAGAATTTGAAGTTTCCTTCCTACAATCAAAACGAAAAGCACAATAAACAATGAAATCAGTTGAAGAGGAAGAGGGAAGTGTCGTGTGGTTGCTATTTCAGGTTTATTCGTCCAGGTCACATTGTCCACTTTTCATTTCGGACGGATGGGCTAAACTCGGTAATGACAAAACGGGTTTATACGATTTCAGGTTTAACTTTTTCCAGGTTAACATTAAACGAATTTTACTAAGCTCCGGCTGATAATTTTCTTGTGACTAGGGATGGGTATCGAATACTCGATGTTTGAAAAACATCGATGTTTTTTCCTTTCTCTCAAGATACCTACATTACCTTCATCACTTACGTTTCAATTTGTAGATAACCAAATTGAATTCAACCGTTTCAATTTGTAACCTGCATCTTTACCATAATTATCACTTTATGTAGGTCGCTTAATGTTAAGTCGCGTATAGTCAGCCATGGTTGACTTTACATAAGACATGCATAATGATGAAGAAACCACCACCACCAAAAGCCCTCACTTCTCACTATATAACAGTTTTTGAATCTTATTGTACTATTATCGGTTTTCCTTTTGAGTTTTGATTGTTATTTGATCTTTACTTCTTTCGCAATGCCTCCCAAAAGAAGTTGTGAAAACACGTAATAATTTTTGTTAAAAACTTCAATGTTTTTCAACGATTTTTTTACACATTGGTGTTTGAAGTCGAAAAACATCGAATAGTAAACATCGATGTTTCTTAATCCGATATCCATCCCTACTTGTGACTAGGCAATTACAAAAGCTTCGTAGTTCCCATAAGGATGGGACATCGTAACAAAAACATCGATGGCGACATTGATGTCAACATCGGTGGTGACATTGATGTCAACATCGGTAGCATGACATCGATGTTGTGAAACATAGCCCATTCGACCATCGATGTTTTTCGATATCGATGGTTGAAAGCCGGAAACATCGATGTTTGATATACTTTCCTATTTTTGGACGTATTCAATTTAAAAAATAATTGATATTCACCAACAGCGCTATTTACAATAAAGTTTAATAAAATTAACTAGATGAAGGAACAAGACTGCAGGTTACTACCTTTTTTTTCTTATTGCATTTTATTGAAAGACAAAAAATATAAAATACATACAATTTTCAGGTTATGCTACTCCCCCCTATAAGCTACGCTTGTGCTGGGGGGAGGAGAGTCGCTAAGACCGATATAGATGTAAGATAGGTTTCTTCTTTCGTCTATCTTAACAATAAAACGCCAGATGTAGTTTTTCAACACTGTAATTGGAAAATAATAACAAAATTACATGAACGAAAATAACAACCACCTTCTGTTTGCGGACGATCTCAAAATATTTACCACTGTAAGAACCCAGGAGGATAGTGCTGCTCTTCAGAACGATTTGAACAAATTAGAGAAATGGTGCAGTGATAACCAACTCTTTCTAAATGTAGTCAAATGCTTTACTGCCTCGTATACAAGAGCCCATTGCGTGTTGAATCACACGTACCTACTACATTGAGGGACGAGCTCTTCCAGGCCGGAATGTGGTGAGGGACCTTGGAGTTCTTTTCGACTGCTCTCTCACTTTCAGAGCCCACGTCGAGTTCATTGGTAGCAGAGCCATGCGAGCGTTGGGATTCGTCAAGAGGAATTCCAGCGATTTTTCATCTGTGGAGGCCTTCGTCGCGCTCTATGTGGCCCTCGTTCGTCCCATCTTGGAATACTGTTCATTGGTCTGGTCGCCGCTCTATGGAAGCGGCAGGATGGAACTGGAGCGGGTTCAGAGGAAATTCTTGCGATTTGCCTCATTCAGATCTGGAGTTGCCTGGGAGGACTTCCACGTGGATGAGGCGCTGAGACTGTGCAGTTTGAGGCCACTCGGGGAACGTAGACGGAAGTCGGACGCCTTGTTTCTGCATAGACTGGTCTCCGGTTCTGTGGACTGCCCTGAACTCCTTTCCCACTTGAATTTTTTCGTTCCACCGCGCAATACGAGATTCCAGCAGACCTTTCAAGTTGCCCCAGGTACAACCAATTACCTTCTCCGTTCCCCTTTAAATCGCTGCCAGGATGAGTGGAACCGCCTCAATTTGGACATTTTCAATACCTCTTTGGCAAAATTAAAACGATTTATGGCTGAGCCTCTTGGTCAATGAGATTGTTGTGTTGTTATTTACTGTGTTTTCTGTCTGTTGTTGCTATCACGAGCTACTTGTTAAATATCTTTATTATAATATTATTATTATTGTGAATATTGTAAATATTCACTATATTACTATTATATTATCTTAATTATTATATTGGGCTGTCAAGTCCGTGTTACTTAAATAAATAAATAAATAAACATTGAATCCTCTGTTAACGCACAACTATAAATTAAAAGACTGCTCACCTGAATCTAAAACGTATGTTTTTTCCGACGGCAGATTTGGAAATAAAAGATTTACTAAAGGTGTACACTCTCCGACGTATCGACAACAACTACTGAAGTGAACTGAGCTCGTCTTGAAAACATTGTTTACATTGCTCGCATCGGTCTTATGGTATCTAAGATGAGAGTACAAACGAATCTTACATCCCCCCTCCTCAAGATGAGGCGCCATACTAGGCCAGCATTTGAGAAAAAAAACATGATTAAAATATACTTATAACAAAAATTATCATTAAAATATACCATACTTTTTTTAACATTTTGAGCATTAAGCAATTATATTACATGAACAACATACCATACATAAGTCATCCTAAGTATCCTAACCTGACTTTTTTTGTACAAATTACAGCAGTTTTTTTTTTTTTTTTTTTTAACGTCTACCGTGTGCCTGAGAGAGCACCATTTTGCTGATATGGTATTATACGTCGTATATCGTTGCCTACTCTCCCAAAGAACCGTGAGGAAGCCTTACAACAGCTAAATGAGGCCCAAAAAGCTCACTTCCACCTCATCTATGGTCCAGACCGCCAAATTCCGTCATTCCTCATACCACAAATGGCCCGGAATCATTCCATCGTCACATGAAAGACGCATATTCTGCTCCCCATCCATCATCTATATTTGCGAGTTGTTCACGATGAAACCATCAAAACATTCCTACTGACGTCAAAAACTGAATTGGCGCCTTTGTCATCCCCCACGATTCCCAGACTGGAACTGTGTGGAGCGTTTTTACTGGCCTTCTTGAACCATGTCCAAAATAAGTTTGGAAAACTCCCAGTTTACCTAAGGTGCGACAATGGTGGGGAGTATACGTCGAAAAGCTTCAGAAAGCTGTGTGAGGATTCTGGTATAACGATCATGTATACAGTACCACGTAATCCAGAAAATAATGGTAAAGCGGAGTCCTACAACCGAAGAATTTTGGAAATGGCTAGATGCCTGTTATTGGAGTCAGGGCTGAATAAAGAAATGTGGGGTGAAGCTGTATTAACCTCTGTCTACTTGATGAATCGTCTTCCCTCTCGTGCTATCAAACCAGGTACTACTCCTGCCGAGTTGTGGTTCGGATATAAACCTGATTTGTCGAAAATTCGAGTTTTCGGTTGTGTAGCATACGCTCATATTCTATCTGAAGACCGAAGAGGAAAATTGGACGTAAGATCTACAAAAATGATTTTAGTCGGATACTGCCATTGTAACGATATGAAGTGGGGGACGTGTCCGAGGTGACGACCGGTTCACGTTCGAGCTGGTCGACAAGACAATAAAAAGCTGATTACTACTTGAACCTTCCGTGTGCTCACATCTATCTCCCCTTTCCCACATCTCAACATAAAGTTGTTAATAATTATACATGGTGTCAGGTTTGTTAAAAGAACCCGAAAGTGTGAATAAATCACCTCGTAATCCGTACCGCGAACTAAACCGGTAAATTGACTTGCGAATAAGTGAAAAGCGACCGTTTTACTCGCGAACCGCGTCAAGCAAAGCGAAGATGTCCGACGCAAAGGCTCCTCGTGCGTTTCAGTTCGACGCTGAAAACCTGAAAAAAGAGTGGTGCGACTGGCTACAAAATTTTAATATATACCTAATCGCTACAAAAAAGAAGAGAGAATCCGACGATGTAAAGATCGCTGTTCTCCTCAACCAGCTTGGACATAGGGGTGTGGTAATTTACAATACCCTCAGACAAGATGCTGCCGAACTAACAACTGGCGAAGAAAAACCCAAAAAAGAGGACGAAGTACTCACGCGATATGAAGAGGTAATAACAGCATTCACTACCTACTTTGCTCCAAAGAAAAACGTGGTGCATGAACGTTGTAAATTTAATAAATTGGTACTAACACCAGGAACATCATACACCGAATACATCACGGCGTTAAAGGTAGCCGCGGGATCGTGTGAATTCGCAGAAAGAGATAACATGATCCGCGATCGGTTGGTAGCCCAGATCCCCGATAACGCGTTACTCAATAAAATGTTAGACGAAGGTGAAGCATTAACACTCGACCGAGCCGTTGAACTCTGCAAACGAAATGAAATACGAAGGCAAGAAATCGAAGACTTCGAAGAAAGCAGAGCCAATAAAGACGCCCAACAGAAGATAGCTGCCATGCATCGAAAAGGTAGAACTAGTTACGATAAAGGTAGTACGAGTTCAAAATATAGAGTTAATCATAAACAAGGTAATAAAATAAATGATAATAGGAATAGGAGATATGTATGCAAGAAATGCGACACTGAGCATACGGCGTATAATTGTCCAGCGTTCGGGAAACAATGTGACTTATGTAATAAATACAATCACTACGCTAAATGTTGTCCAGGGAGATATAAATTGAAAACTAATACTAAACGTAAAACACGCGCACTAGAAGCAGAAAACTCTAGTTCAGAGAGCGATGAATCGTTCTATCTTGATTCTCTAAATGTAAACAAAATTGAAAATATAACAGATTGGACAATACTAGGTAAGATTAATAATGTAAATATCAAATTTAAAATTGACTCCGGTAGTCACGTAAATGTGCTACCACTGAGAATTTATACGATGATGACCGTAGAGAAGGAACTACAAAAATGTAACATAAAACTAAGCGCATATAATAACAACCCATTGGAAATTGAGGGAAGGATTATTCTACCTACTAAATTTAAACATGGAACTGAAAATATTGAATATGTCATAATAGACACGAAGGATAAACCGATTCTAGGGTTAGAAACTTCTGAGAAATTAAATATCATTAAAAAACTTGCTAAAATCGATGATGAAACTAGAGATGAAATAGACTCTAAGGAGAAAATTATAGAGAAATATAAAAGTGTATTTACAGGTGTGGGCAAATTTCCTGGAAATCCTTACGAAATAAAATTGAAGGACAATGCCACCCCTGTAAGTTACTCTCCACGGCGAATACCTAAACAATTACAATCGAAATTGAAAAATCACCTTGATAGACTAGAAAAGGATAAAATAATAGAAAAAGTAATAGGCCCATGTTTGTGGCAGAATCCATTAGTGATTATTGAAAAAGATGACAAATCCCTAAGACTGTGTTTGGATCCTAAAGATCTCAATGCCCGAGGAGGATAAAATGTATATAATATTATGATATTATCATCCTTCACCGAGCGCCTCTCGAGCGAAGAAGAATCCGCGAGAGTGCGTTGCTAGCGGATATGTTAGGCCTACTGTGTACGAAACTCGTAGTACCTACTGTAAGTACCTACCAATTAAGAGAAGATTATAATTATTTATTTTACACTATGGATTATTTGATTGACCGGGTATGTTGAACTTATTCTTTATTTTTTTATTGGAAAAGGAAAGATGTAACGATATGAAGTGGGGGACGTGTCCGAGGTGACGACCGGTTCACGTTCGAGCTGGTCGACAAGACAATAAAAAGCTGATTACTACTTGAACCTTCCGTGTGCTCACATCTATCTCCCCTTTCCCACATCTCAACATAAAGTTGTTAATAATTATACAGCCATGACGGATGGAGATTATTTGATTTTGTTCGGCGTAAAATCGTAAGTGCGCGGTCTGTAATCTTTGATGAGGGAGTACACTTGAAAACTTCGACCGTAAGTTCAAGAAGAGAAGCAAAATCATGGTACATCAACCTCTTCTCCGAGAAAGGAGGATTCTCCTGGTTCGAGTCCTTTCAAAAGTTGTCCTACTACACCTGAAAAGAGTCCATCGAGTTCATCTCCGGAAATGCAGCCTGAACGACTTCAAC